>PVJD01010944.1:0-49794 GCA_004026545.1 Mormoops blainvillei
TGTTTCAGAGGGCAGCTCCCATGTGGTCCTGCATGGTATATGGCCTGGGCTGTGAGGACATGTGACTAATAAAGTTCTATCAATCTTGTCTTTCCAGCGCTTGGTGTCATGTGTTTGGTTACCCTCTAACCTTACAGCAGGAATCTTTTTCTCGCTAACATGGCAAAGAGGGGATAATCAAAGCATAGTTTTGACTAGTGAACTCATCATGTTCACTTTATGCAGTTGAGATAAACACCTGTTTTCTTTATTTGCAGGATTGAAAATACGTGTACATAACATAAAACCTTTTCCAAAAAATTAGGATATTGATTTCTTCATGAGAAAAAAATTTTATTCTCTTTGTACCTAAGCACTGAATATGAATAGCTGAATAACTAAAAATATTATCTTGTAATAGCCATGAAGGACTTTTACAACTCAGAGTTTTTGAGGGTATTAAATATATTTATTTATTTTTATTAAATTAGATTTCAATACAACTGAATAACTTTATAAACTATTATTTTAGGAGGCTGACTATATAAATTGAGTGTGTCTACAGTATATTTATTTTCCATTGCCTGTAGTTTTAAATTATCATGAAAGTGTATTTTCTCTAAAATTATTGAAATGATTAGTAGTTTTGATTTAAAATGGAAAGAAAACAAATGCTGTGCTAATCACTATAATATGTTTTTATTACATTAAAATACTAAAATAAATATCTCTTTTCATGTTTTACAGAGAGCAAGGAGGGGCTGAATGAGAAGCTGGGGAGAGAGGAGGAGAAGGGAGAGGAGGGGAAGGGAGATACTGTGAGAGGGTGACAGGAAAAAAGCTCCTGCCTATTGAAATTTTATTCATAAATTTCAAAAAGAAAAACTGATAGAAAAGCCACAGTCATTTATTTCTAATAATAAGACCTCATCTTTATGAGAGTCACCAGATTATGTTTTCAATCATATGTAAGGGCATTTTACAGAGACTACAGAATTGATTTACTATTTCCCACTGATCTTGCTGTCAGTCAATGCTTGAACGAAACACAGAAGAAACAGGCCTTATAAGTTAGGCTAGTGGCAACTACATTGATAATTAAAGTGTGGTTGTACATGTATAACCTGAAAATGTAAGCAGTCACCAAGGGACCAACAGAGGGTGATTGATATGGTTTACATTAGCATTCAATTTGGAAGTAAGAGGTTTGAATAAAAGCATATCCAGGAGGATATGAATAGACAGATGTTAAAATGGAGACACAAATCTCACAGAGGCCAAGTATTCAAGAATTTAGATGAAGGGCAAATTCATGATATTGATGTAGAAACCACATTTTACAGGAAGAAATAAAACACTGTGGGCATCTGATCTCCACATATCTGACAACTGTCATTACTCTTCATATCCAAAGCCACATCCCTATACTATAATCAGCCAGCAAGTGAAGATTTTTAAAGCGCCATGTATTCTGGGATATTTCCATGCATTTACCATATAATTTATGTGAAAACAAGCACCTGTTTTGTCAATATGGTAAGAGGGTTATCCAAGTCATGTAACACAGTCAATTGGGACGTCTCAACATGCATGAACCCCAGATAAGAAACTTTGAAGACTGTCAAAAGAGTAGATACCTCTAATCATAAAAGCATTCTATTAATTTGTATTTGGGTAGATAGAGAGAAAAAAAAGACTTTATAATTATATTAATTCTTTTTTTTTTTTACCATTGTGAACAAAATGGCATATCCGATACCTGTGTTACAGTTGAAAGTTAATGTTACTGACTGAAAAGTCCCATAAAACTTTGCAATATAAGGCTATGTAGATTATTATAAATCTCTTTCCCACCTGACCAAAAGAAAAGATATACCGTAATTGTCAATATTAGGAATGAAACAAAGAACATTGCATCACTATTGATCCCACAGTTATTAAAAGTAATATAAGAAAATATTATGAATTTTATATCCATAAATTTTACAACATGGAACAAATGATCCAATTCCTTGCAAGTTACAAGCTAATACAACTAACTCACAAATAATTAAATAATCTGAGTGGCCCTATATTTATTAAAGAAATTATATATGTAGTTGAAAAGCTTTATAAAAAGACTATTCAGAGCCAAGACTCCTTTACTAGTAGATTCTATCAAACATTTAAGCAACAAAAAACTTTTTTATAAAAACACTTCCAGAAAACAGAAGTGAAACCACTTGCTAATATGCTGCTATAAGGCCTGCGTTATCCTAACACCAAAACCACACATATACTTCACACACATACACACACTCACAGGTCATTCCATTCATGAACCATTTGTAGAAGTGTAACTACTATACTGGATGACTTAAGGGTCAGGGCTATTTGCCCATGTAGCTGACATATACTGTTTGCTGCTCATGCCTGTTACTGATAGGGCTCTTCTGTGTTCCTATGAGGTGCTGCTGCTCTAGTCCAACTTTATGGCTCCAGGGTCTAAAAGAGTCTAGTTCACCATGAACAGTTTGGGTTATGTGAATACTCCACATTCCACAGTCATGTTCTCCCCGTTTACCAGAATTACCAGGCTAACTGGTAGTTTTTAAAAATTTGCTTAATTCTTTACCTCAGATAGCATGGCCTTGTTCCATAACCCGAGGAATTTGTACCATGAGGTCTCTAATTGGGACTTGCCATATATTCTACATGTTTTTTTTAATTATTATATATACCAGAAGGTTATCTTCTAATGCCCTAAAGTGTCCTAGGTTATACAGCCCACATGGAATGACTTCTTGTATCACAACATGGTCTCGCTCTGCTGCACTCTCCTATAAGAGGTAAAACCCAAAGTTGGCAGGTTTACTTATTATTTTGCATCAATAGATATTAAGTTAACAGTTTTCCTATATGTAGAATGTGCTGACCCCTGAAGTCACAGAGAATGTCCAGGTTTATACTAAATTATTTTGTATTGTAGGACATGTTAAATAAGATGGCATAACATGAGTGCTTGGTTTATCAACACCGAAAAAAAAAAAACATTGTATAATAGGAAACATGCTAAATTCTTATCACTTGGAGTGAAAGGTACAATAATTTGCTGTTTTTGTTAAAATAAAATAATTTAAATTATCAATTTGACTTTTTAGTGTATATTTATGTGAATTTTAATGTTTGTGTAATAAACATCAAAGTCAGGATATGGAATTATTCAATCATTCACCCACATTCCCTTTATAACACTTTCTTCTAATACAAGACCCCTAGCAACTGAACTATTTTTCATCACAATAGTTTTGTCTTTTTGAGAATGTCATATTGAAATCCTATAGCATGTGACCTTTGAGACTGGCTTCTTTCACTCAGAATAATGTCTTGAGATTAATCCAAGTTGTCACATATATCAATAGTTCAGTCTATTTAATTGCCAAGAAAAGTTCTATTGTATGAATATATTACAGTTTGATTATTTATTGACCAGATAAAGGACATTTGAGCAATTTCAACTGTATTTTTTACAGTTATAAATAGAGCTTCTATGAACATTTGTGTACAGGGTTTTTTTGTGTGAATATATGATTTCATTTCTCTAGTATAAATACATAGGAGTGGGATTTCTGGGTCATATAGTAAACATTTTTATCTTTATAAGACACTTTAACCATTTTGCACGGTGGTCATACTGACTTGCAATTCCACTAGCAGTGTTTAATATTTCCAGTTCTGTTATCTCACCAGCAGTAAATACCTGGCATGTCCTAAACCACAAACCTCTAAAAACTTCACTGATGTGACATCCTGAATCTTTTAAAACTTTCATTTCCCAACCTATAGAGCACACTGTTTTTGCTGCCAAGTCTCTGGTTTTTTTTTCCCTTTGCTCATTGCCAGCTATCGTGGTGCAATCAGAACATTCATATGGTTCATCACTGTGGATGATACTTTGCTGAAGACAAGATAAATAATAAATACTGTTGTCTGCCTTTGGTTAATTAAAACTGCTTCTTGTACTTCCTTCTTATGGAATACTATAGAACATGTGTTTAATAAATGCCCTCTGTACTGTATCTGAGGCCATGTTATTCAGTTCTACCAAAACAAAAACAAAACAAAAACAAACAAACAAAAAAACCCCACATTTATCCCTGCCAGTGAAATTAGGATTACTACTTTATTGAGTTTCCTGAAGTCCAATGTTATCTTCTAGTATCCATCTTATGTATTTGGAGGGCAGAGACAGAGATTAAATGGGGTCATGATGGGGAATCTGAAAGAACACTGTCATTCATCCTGGGGTATTTTTTATTTTTGATTCAATATCCTGACCTGGGTGATAGAGGTATTACAGATTTCCGTATCGCCTCCCTATTGCAAGAACTCATAATCCATAGGCTAAGTACTCCATGTGGAAATTCTATCAATCCTTAACTATTTTCACTACATTTATACATTTGAGGACCATTGGATGGATATGTGTATCCAGAGAATCTACTATGAGTTGTACTTTAACCATGTGATTCCCTCACTCTAACAGGGATATATACTATCTTTATAAAATTAGAATAATGAGGGCAACATAGTAAGTGCTTAATACGCATGTATTATTCCTGTGACATTTGTCACAAGATACCTGATGCACATGCCAGACTGTTATTAAAGAGCGACAATGTCAGCTTGAAAACAAAGATCACTGCAGATGTGTATCAGACCTTTTACCATTGTGCTATCTGACTTAGTCCGTAAATGCTCCCAATCATAGTTCTCCGTTTACTTTTAGTCTGTTTTTATTTGATGCCTAAATTTTAGGTTTTTGACTCAATTAGTTGTTTTTACTCTGTTTTCCATCTAGTTTCACTTTATATCCTTCACTTTCACTTCACGCGTATTTTAAAACCATGACTAATCAAAATGTAAAGTATGTCACTACCAGTGGTATAATTATGAGAGTATATAAACGGCTTGTTAAGAGAAGAGGAAAAGTAAAAAAAAGCCTGAGAAAGCAGCAAATACTAACTTTCAAACTGTGAAACTTTCTCTAATACAAGTTCACTGCCAGAGAGCTGTGTATACAGAAAGCACACGAGCAGCTGTAAATGAGAACCAGAGGGTTTTAATGACGCTGATTTTCAAAATGTATTGATCTTTCAGTATAGTTATATATCTCTTCTCCATTGACATAATTTCTGTTTTCATTAGACATTAAAGTATGTTTTGTAGAAATCAATACACTGAACAAGAAGAAATCAACCAAACAGTACTGATTTTAGCAGGTGTTCTTAAGAAATTCTGAAGAAAATATAGGACAACATATTTTATTCTTAATTCTAAAGTAAAAATGATAGTGACTGTGAATATAACATGATTGAGAAGTTAATGGTATAATTCTTTTAAAAGGCTTAAGATTTCATTAAATGTTTACTGTCTACCTAGGTAGATATAGTGCTTAAGTTCTGTGGTTATTTTTTATTTTTATTTTTCATAATTTTATTGTTGTTTAATTACAGTTGTCACAATTTTTTCCCCTTTGCTCTCCCCTGCCCCCAGCCCCACAGTCAACCCCCACGCTTTTGTCCACATCCATGGGTCTTTTATAGTTGTTCTTCAACTAGGCCCTTTACCTTCTTTCCTCCCTTATTCCCCTTCCACCTCCCCTCTGGTCCCTGTCAGTCTCTTGCTTGTTTCTATGCCTCTGGTTCTATTTTGATCATTTGTTTATTTTGTTCATCAGGTTCCTCTTATAGGTGAAATCATACGGTATCTGTCTTTCACCGCCTGGCTTATTTCACTTAGCATAATGCTCTCCAGTTCCATCCATCTTGTTGAGAAGGGTAGTAGCTCCTTCTTCCTTTCTGCTGTGTAGTATTCCACAGTGTTAATGTACCATAGTTTTTTGATTCACTCATTTGCTCAGGGGCACTTAGGTTGCTTCCAATTCCTGGCTGTTGTAAATTGTGCTGCATTGAATATTGGGGTGCATAGTCTCTTTTGAATTGGTGCTTCAGGATACTTAGGGTATAATCCCAACAGAGGGATCACTGTATCAAATGGCAATTCCATCTTTAGGTTTTTGAGGAAATTCTATAGTGTTTTCCATCATGGCTGCACCAGTCTGCATTCCCACCGTCAGTATATTAGGGTTCCCTTTTCTCCACATCCTCACCAGCACTTGTTGTTTGTTGATTTATTAATGATGGCCATTCTGACCAGCGTGAAGAGGTATCTCATTGTGGTTTTAATTTGCATCTCTTGGATGGGTAGAGATATCGAGCAATCTTTCATATGTCTATGTGCCTTCTGCATGTTCTTCTTGGAGACATGTCTGTTCAGGCAGACACATAGATCAATGGAACAAAACAGAGAGTCCAGAAATAAACCTATGTCTCTGTGGCCAATTAATATTTGACAAAGGGGGGAAAAGCATAAAATGGAGTAAGAATAGCCTCTTCAAAAAATGGTGCTGGGAGATCTGATGACTACATGCAAAAAAATGAAACGACCACCAACTTATACCATACACCGGAGTAAACTCAAGATGGAGAAAAGACTTTAATACAAGTAGTGATGCCACAAAAGTCCTAGAGGAAAACACAAGCAGTAAAATGCCAGATATACCATGCAGCAATATCTTTGCAGACATATCTCCTAGGGCAAAGGATATAAAGGAAAGAATAAACAAATGAGACTACATCAAATTAAAAAGCTTCTGCACGGCTAAAGAAAACCTCAGCAAAATGAGAAGGGAATCAACTGTATGGGAAAAAATATTTGCCAATGATACTTCAGACAAGGGTTTGATCTCTAAAATATATAAAGAACACATACAACTCAACACCAGGAAAACAAACAATCCTATTAAAAAACATGGTTTGTTTTTTAAATCAAATTTGACCAAGCATTTACAAAAAAAATCTGTCTTTTTTTTTCTCATTTGCCTTCCCATACCAAAACAGTGAATGATCTCTGTTGGAGTACCTATGATTTCAAAAGATAATTGTTTACTCCTTAAAGTTTAAACCACTATTTTTTTCTCTTTTATAATTGTTTAAAATTACATAGAAAAAAGAAAGTAGATGAGTTTTCAGGTGATATGAAAGACAAGAATTTTGATATATTTGGGAGTGATTGAATGAACATAATGAGAATATGACTTTAAAGTATTATATTTTATAGAATTGTAAGTTATAAAAACTACTTTCAAAAATGCTTTAATTATTTTTACTTATATAGCCCCTGAGTGGACATTTAGTTCCGTGCTCTCATTTTAATGATAATGTGTGTGTGTGTGTGTGTGTGTGTGTGTAGATAGATTGATAGATAGATAAGCATGTTATGTGACCCATCAGATGGCACCTTCACAGCTGAAGAGTGTCATGAAATTTCAACACCAATTATAATTCCATTTCTCATGTTTTGGCTTCATATATATTACATTAATTGTGTGGGAAGTTATAAGGAAAATAAATTTATTCTAAACAAATTAAGCTCAAAAAACAGCAGTACTTCATCTCTGCCTTTGCTCATGGTATTTCCACAAGTGGGTTGATAGTTTGATAAAATAAATATATACTACAGTTAAACAACTGAAGGCAGGGCAGATTTAAGAAAGAAAGCTCTTTCACTTTATTTCCGTTACCGCGGCCATAATGTCTGCTGGCTGCCATTTTGTACTTGTGGTGCTTCATTAGAGCAGGATCAACAAAATTCTTAAACGATTTTCAACTCTCTCAAAAATAGAACATTCCTTCTCTTATCAAATATGTTTTTGATTGTTGAGGAAAAAGTCAAGCCTATCAAACCCAGCACAGTAAGGATTGAAGGAGAGTGATGATCTGTGTTTTCATCCTTTTGCATGTGCTGCTACAGTATCCAGGAATGTGCTCAGGGAAAAATGAAGACTATTTGGCTCACGTGTCTTCAAAGGCCAAGAAGATTTTCTTTGACAAGTACATGACACTTAATGAATGACATCAACATAAAAGGGATTTTTTTTTCCCATTGGAAATACATTTTAGAGAATATAAATTATTTAAACAACAAGCTTCAACTTTGATTTAGGTGTGATCACTTAGCAAAATAACCACATAATAGCAAAGTATAGTATATTAGAATCCACATATTTGAAGAGTTTTATTGACTTTCATAGGTGGTATTTAACCTCTCTCTATGTATTCTTCAGAAATATATTGGTCGACATTTTTTAATTGATCTATATTAATTTATAATTCTTATTTTTCTATTAACTGCTATTTTCCATGTAGTTCTCTCTTAGGGCTTTAATATCATGTATAATAACATTTGCTTTGAATTTCAAATTCTTCATTTTCCAATTATCGCTATAATTTTTTTCATGTCCTCTAGCATTTCTCACTTCTTTCCATGCTTCCTAACTTTAACCATGTTACCACAAATACCTCACCATTTTCTTTTGCTTTGTTATTATCCCTCATGTAAAGTAAAATCACACCTCCCTTCCAATTGTTCAGTTTCATAGGTTAGCATTTCCATTGTCCCCAGCATGCTTTTCTTTGCAATTATTCTTTTGCTTTGCCAGCTACTATGTCCATGAAAAGATTTAGGTTGTGGTGTCCTACATATTTAGAAAGCTTTTTCTAATCATCAGTTCTTCTAACAATTAGTACAAAACTCTTACCAGAAATTGTCTCTGCTTCTTTGATTTCTGAAAATGAATTATTTATACAGGATTTATAAGACGATTTTTGGTTTCCATCTAGTTATTTTGTGTGTCTGTATGTGTGAACCAGAGCTGCTATGCAGATACATTAGATACCTCATTCAAAATTTACCACGTAATTAAAAAGTGCAATTGAATCTCAGAGGAAAAAATAACTTTCCCAAGAATATAGCATGAGCTAGTAAAATGAATGAAGGCAAAAATTAGCTTTATACTTTTCAAAGGACGTTGAAATTCCTTAGTTTTAAAGGAGGTTATCTATCCTCTACCACTATTACAGAGTTGCTGCTTAAACTAATTATATCTCTGAAAAATTGTATATATATATATATATATATATATATATATATATATAGTTTGTTGTATCTGATGTCATACCTATGTTTATTCTTTTTGCAACATGTTCACTTTCTTTTAATAGTCAAGTTTTATATTCTACAGGAACAGCCCTAAAGAATACCCCTACTAGAATTATTAATTTCATTTTAAAATGGTGATTATAAAGTAACACCTACTCATACTGCTATTATGAGATTAACACTTTTGTCATAATACATGAAATGCATGTAGCCTCATGCTTACCACCTGCTAAGAACTGAATAAAGACAAAACTCTTTTATTATTAATAATGTCTCTATGACCTTCTCTAAACTGTACAAACTCTAACCACGATACAAAATTAGAATAAAGAACTTTAAGTTATTTCAAAGAAGCAAGGTTTAAAGATGAGGCACGTACATTGTAAGGTCTTCCACCTGAAGGCACTGCCTTTGTCTTTTCCAGCTGCTGGTTGGATCCAACACAATGCCTCACATGCAGTAAGTACTACATTATTTCTTGATGAAAGACAACTCATGTTGCAAAAAATTATGCTTAATAGGGTATGCTTTGAATAATAGGTTATGTAAAATAAAATGATACAATAAGACAATACATATTTTAAAACCCAAGACATTTTATTGAAAACTAAAGAAAGGGGTGAACTCATGTTAAAGAAAAAATATGCATTTCAACTCATATTTTGCCCTTTGTTAAAAATATAAGGCTGAAACAATGTTTCTTCTAAGTTTTTAAATTGTAGGTAAAAAGAATCATTGCAACCTGACAAGCAAAGTTGGTAAAATGTATAAAGTATGCATTTTATTCAAATATAATTTATAACCTGACACACATTGATAGATATTCACAACTCTAACTATATTACAGAGTAATTGGAAAAATTGATAAGCATTTCAAATAAATTATTATGATCAATGTTGCCTTTATACAACTAGACCAAAATTTCCATTTTTAAACATCTTATTTTAAATTAAATATCTAGTATTCTAGGTATTATTATTAACAATTGCTCAGGTTTTACATAGTATATTCAACAGGATTCTCCAGAAAAACAGATCTGGTAGGAGATACATTGCGGCAATTGACTCAAGCAGTATGGAGGCCAAGAAGCCCAGCTGTCTCCTGGCTGCGAACTAGAGAACAGGGAAAGCCAGGGGTGTAACTGATTTTAAGTTTAAAGACAAACAGCCAGAAGCCCTGATGTCCGGAAAAGATGGATGTTCATTTCAAGAAGACAAAGAGAAGTTTCCCTTCCTCCCATTTTGTTCTCATCAGCCCTCAATGGATTGCATGATGCCTACCCACATTGATGAGGGCAAATCTGTACTCACTCTACTGACAAAAATGTTAATATCTTCCAGAAACACCTTTGCAGACACACTGAGAAATGTTTTACCTGTTATCTGAGAACCTTAGCCCAGTCAAGTTGACATATAAAATTAACCACCATACATGGTGATTATCATATTCTTACTTTTTACCCACTTTCAATCCTTATACACACTCATTCACAGATTGTAATTCCTTATTATTTTCCTCTCAGCTCATGTTCCAAGATATATGGCTCTTGATTCACCTATGATACCTTATAAGACTTATTAATTCCTTTAGCCCCTGCTCTCTCTAGGAGACCTTGGGCAGCTATTTCTAACACCGTCTCCCACATTGGAGTTCAGATCTAGAACCCTGATGGATTTATGTTCTGCTCAAAGGAGGTAGGGAAGAAAGCTAGCCAAAGCTTGCTCACCATGATTTAGTGAAGCAGCGAAGCTCAGTGTAGGGCAGAGATTGTGTTTGGAAAAGAAACTCATATGAGATTATGCAAAAGATTATATCAAGCTAAGGGAGGAAAAAAAGAGTTATTGGGCTAAAGGAGGCATGCCCATTTTTGTTCAAATATCTGGTTGTTTTATTAGAACACATATTAAGCTAAGTTTCATCTTGTCCAAAATCAAAGCTATCACTATCATCTATCCCTTTTTATAGACACAATCTTTTACTGGCTATTGACTAAAACTATTTTTGGTTGGGGGGGTAACTAAGTAATTATATGAACTATAGTGCTGAAATTGACTAATATCTTTTTTTTTATGCTTACTACCTTTTAAAATGCTTTAATTATAGTTGGCACATATTATTTTATATTAGTTTCAGATATACAGCATAGCAATTAGACATTTATATATTTACAAAGTGATCTCCCTGATAAGTCCAGTACCCACCTAACATCAGACTTGTTCATTACACTATTATCAGCTATATCCCTATGCTGTACTTTGCATCCCCATGACTATTTTGTAAATAACACTTCATGCTTCTTAATCCCTTCACCTTTTTCACCCAGACCCTCAACTTCCTTTCCAACTGACCACCATCAGTTTGTTCTTTCTATCTATGAGTTTGTTTATGTTTTGTTCATTTGCTTATTTTATTCTTTAGATTAATCATATAAGTGGAATCATGTGATATTTGTCTTTCTCTGACTTTTTTCACTTGGAATAATATCCTCTAGGCCCAGCCATGCTGCTGCAAATGGTAAGATTTTATTCCTTTTATGATCAAATAATATTCCATTTATACATATACTAGGCCTTCTTTATCTAATTGTCTGTTAATGGACATTTACATTGCTTCCATATTTTGGCTATTGTAAATAAAGCTGTAAAAAACATAGAGATAAATATATCTTTTCAAAATACTGTTTTGGATTTCTTCAGATAAATACCCAGAATAGAAGTGCTGGATCATAAGGCAGTTCAATTTTTAAATTTTTGAGGAACCTCCATTGTGTTTTCTTCAGTGACTGCACCAAACTGCAATCCCACCAACAGTGCAGAAGGGTTTATTTTTCTTCACGTCCTCACCAGATTTGTTGTTTGTTGATTGATTGATGATAGCCATTTTGACAGTTGCAAGGTGGTAACTCATTGTCATTTTAATTTGTACTTCTCTGATTATTAGTGATGTTGAGCATTTTTTCATACATCTGTTGGCCACCTGTATGTCCTCTTTGGAAAAATGTGTATTTAGGTCTTTTTTATTGTATTGTTTGTGTTTTGGGTGTTAAGTTGTATAAGTTCATTATGAATTTTGGATATCAACCCCTTATCAGATGCATCACTGGCAAATATTTTCTCCCAACTGGTAGATGTTTTTCATTTTGTTAATGTTTTCCTTTGCTCTGCAAAATCTCTTTAGTTTGATGTTTGCTTATTTTTTGTTTGTTTCCCTGATTGAGGAGATATATGAGAAAAAAAATTACTATAAGAAGTGTCAGAGAGTTTACCGACTGTGTTTTCTTCTAGAATTTTTATAGTTTTGGGTCTTAAATTTAAGCTTAATCCATATTCCGTTTATTCTTGTATATAGCGCAAGAAAGTGGTCTAGTTTCTTTTTTTTTTTGCACATAACTGTCAGTTTTTTTCAACACCATTTATTGAATAGACTGTCTTTGCCTCATTTTACATTTTTACCTCCTTTTTCATAGATTAATTGACCACACATGTGTGGGTTTATTTCTGGGATTTCTATTCTGTTCCATTGATCATGTCTTTTTTTTTTTTAATGCCAGTACCATGTCATTTTGATTAGAAGTGTTTAAATGTTTATTTTCTAAATAAGAAAAATGTGTTAAACTAAAACAAAAAATCGTAATCACAGATTGAGGTTATTTTGTTTCAAAACATATATAAATCATACTTACTTAAAAATTTTATGCAACAGATTTATTGAGATATAATTAACACAGTATACTATATCCATTTTAAAGTAAACAATTAGTGCTTTTTTAGTATATTCACAGAGTTGTGCTTCCTTTACAAAAATTACTTTCGGAACATTTTTATCACAATGAAAATAAACCACAAACTTATTAGCAGTCACTCCTCATTTGTCAAACCACCTATCCCTAGGCTGCTAATCTATTAATTTACATTCTTTGTTTGCAAATTTGTCTATTTTAGACATTTTGTTGAAGTGAAATCTTATAAAATATCTTGTTATTTAGTATAATGTAGTCAAGATTCATCCATATTGCAGTATGTATCAGTACTTCATTTACTTTTGTTATTAAATAATATTCTATTGCATATATGTTCACCATTTAATTTACTATTCATAACTTAATGGAGAATTGAATTATTTCTACTATTTGACTATTGTGAACAACATTGCTATGAACATTCAGGTACAGGTTTTGTGTAGACACAGGTTTTTATTTGTCTTGAGAATCACTTCACTTTTCCCTAGTTAGTCTGGCTGTGCCACAGGATAGAATATAACACGAGTGCAGTCCAGGCAAGTTTAGAAGACATGTACGTGCCACTTAGGGAAGTGGCCAGTGCATGATGGAGAACTCTGAGACCAGGCAACATGCATACCAGGTTCAAGTAGTATAGTGTTTACTTAAATGTAGCAAATGGTGCTGATTTTGTTGGTCTTTGAATGAACCATTTTTGTTGATTTTCTCTACTGTTTTTTGTTTTTTCTTTATTAATTTCTATTCTAATATTTATGATTTTATTACTTCAGTTATTTTTATTTACATTTAGTTTGCTCTTTTTTCACTAATTTCTTATAGCAAAAAGTTAAAATAGTGATTTGAAATTTAAGATGCACAGACATCACCTGCTTGGATTAAGAGTCTCAAAGATAATTTAAAATTAAGAGAAACGTTTGGACCCCAAAATTTTACCGGTAAACAGCAGATATTTGCAGATACATACTATGTTTCATTAAAAAAAAGAATAAATTATGACTCAGAGGACAGTATCAAGAGCCCCAAGGACAGAACTGAAAGGTAGAAAAAATTATTTCTGGGCCTTGAGATCTAATGAAAGAAGTGTTAACATTTGCTTGAGGGGATGTCAGAGTTTCTATGAATTAATTTCTTCCTTTGTCCTCCCAATTTTCCCCTTTTTGAACAAGAATGCCTATATATACCTATTCCAATATTATGCTGGGTGTTTGTTGAGGACATTGAGGCAGTTGCTTATATGTTTACTTGCATAGATCCACATATCTGAAAAAGTGTACTTGAAGTGCTGTACTTAAGGAACTGTATTGGTGTGGTTTTATTCATACCTGGAACAGATTAGATGATGAGATTATGGACTGTGAACTGATGCAAGGATGGTATTAGACTTTTGAGGTAATACAGAGCAGATAGAGTGCATTTTCCATACTAGAAAGACAGGATTCCTTAGAGCCATGGAGAAGACAGTAGCAGGCATACTCTAGGATGCTCTGATGAAATTTTCTTCAGTTGAATCGAGGCTATACTTTTTTTTTTTTTCACTTGCTCACAGTGAACAAAATATAGCAGCAGTGATGTGTGTGATAAGTTAATATCACAATAACTTCTGATATTAGGTTTTTAAAAAAGTTTGTCTTCTATCTTGGGAATCCTTTCTGATCTTCTTCCCTTCCCTCACTTCTCCTCTCCTCCCCTTCCCATCCTTCTCTCTGATAAGTATCTCTATCTCTCTTAATCTCCATCTTTATCTCTACCTCTATCCTTATGTCTTACATTCCTTTGAGGAAAGATTGCTACAGTGTTTATTCCTATGGAGCTGACTACATGGTAAGAACCTGTTGTCTTAAACCAACAGCCTCTGAAGCCTGGAGGCCTGGCAACAGCCATTTAAATGTGCTTGGAAGCAATTCTGCTTCCACAAGAGCCTGAGGCTACTGCAGTCCCAGACAAAGCTTGACTGCAGTTCTGTGAAAGACCATTATGTAAAAATACATAACTGAATTGTTCCCATATTTCTGCCCTGCAGAAACTATGAGCTAAGAGAGGTCTATGCTTTCATTGCTACATTTTGGGGTAATTTGTTATACAATAATACATAATGAATGTATCAGTTTATGCAGTCTTTCAAAATCTCAGCTCTTCCTTCTGTAAATCCTTTAAACAACAAAGGATGAGAACAAATGGTACTTTATGGCTTCCAGAAATTATGTTTTTTAACTATAATGCATTTCTTTTGATATAATATGGAAAGCCAACATATTCATTACCCATGATACTCATACTAAAGTGATATTTTATTTGTAAATACCAGAACAAGTTTCAAATGTGTTAGATATCTAAGAATCTGCTCAATGTTAACAAAGCTGTTCATCAGTTGTCCCAGAGGAGATATTAGAAAAGAATAAGATTCGATCTTAAATAAATTGCTTAGTTTAATATATATATTATATATATGAAAATAGCAAGATAAACTCTCAACCTGAATTCATTGATCATCTAAGAGGCTGAATTTCATTGTTCTATCTTGAAATTTTGATTATTATGCATTTCACTGTGAAGAACACACAAATGAATCAATCGTATCAATGGTATTTTAAAAATCATTGTAACCTTGGCTACAAACTAAAAAGCAAAATCAGTTATGCCACTCTAAATCTAATAAGTTAATATAAAAGTTAAATTTATAGTTTATAAATTCATTTTGTTTGGATACAATCCTCATACTTTTAAGAATGTAGTAAAAAATTGTAAAAATATGTCATCACCTATTTGAATCTGAATTATTTGTCCTTAGGCTTTTATAGCTGTACTACTAAATGGGAATATTAACAATACCTGTATTATTGACTGTATTATTATTAGTTTAGACTTTATCTAGGAGGGATAACAGCACAATGCAGTAGTTAAGAGCAAAGAACTGAAAACCAGATGCCCAGGGTTCTGATTCTAGCCCTGCTATCTACCTGTAATGAAGATGGTAGAATTCCTTCCGGACTCCCCTGGATCTAGACCTCTTTAATTGTTTTTGCTCATTATAATCCCATCTATGTGTTGTTATTTGTTTCAAACTGCTGTACCGGGGACTGTATTCAGAGCACTCCCATTTGCAATAGAAAACCTTTTTGACTACGGGTAGAGAGTAGGGCACCTGAAATACTGCAACTGCCTGGGGTATTGCTAGCCAATGTATAACTGGTGCAGGAGTGTGAGAGTTTAACTCATTTGCCTGGAGAATAAATATCAGAGTTTGTACTCCAGAGCTTCCCTTTAGGACAAAGCCACGCTTAGCAAGAAATTATACTTTCATTGGTTTCTTTACCTTTCCCAAGCTGCTTCCTCCATTTTCTACTAGTTTCTTCTGGGAATACTTTCTAGATAAATCATTCATTTTATAATCTTCACTCCATCGTCTCTTTCTGGGGAAATTGAGTAAAGACACACAGTTTCTGATTTCCAAAATTAGAAGTTAGCATCTAAGTCAAAGGCTGTTTTGAAGGTTGAGTCGCTGTATGCTAAACACAGAAAACTAACTAGTATATATTATGAAATAAGTGTGTATTATCATATTAACTATATAATAGAAAAACAATACATGTTTCAATTAATACAACAAATAACTCTGTTTAATGCTTACTATGTCGTACACAAATACTATGCACCAAAAACCAAGAAATCGATTACCCTGTTTGCTTTCAATCTATGAAGAGAGACAGGCAATAAAGCCAATGTGAAAAATGCAATATGATCAATATTATGGCAGTAGTGCACACAGAATGTTAATGTTTTTTTAAAAATAATATGAAATAAGCATCTTGGGCTCTTAACTAGCCTAAGTAGTCAAATAAGGGATTCATGCAATTGTACACTTTGAGAAGTGGGGAGGTTAATGGGAACATAAAATAGAGACGACAATATGGGCAGCTGTTGAAAGACTGTGAAGAGTTTTACAAATGAGTATTGTTTGAGTTGAGTACAGATTGTATGTGGCAGAGTATAAATGTATGTTAAAGTGTGGGGTGGCAGTGGAGTGTGTGTGTGTGTGTTTTAGAGTGTGTTTGTGTGTGTGTGTGTGAGTGCACATGGCTGTCCCTGTTTTGAGGTGTATTTGGGGGAGCAGGATTGGTATTGAGGCTGAAGAGATAGGCAGAAACTATGTAAGCATTCTATAATATTTTCTAGAGTTTGTTCTTCATCTTAAAGGCAATGTTAAGTCAAAGAAGAATTTTAGAAGGAGAATGGAGTGTTAGAAACACCAGTTTGGTAACTGTGTTAAGAAGGGAATTTAAGGCAGTAATGGTAAATAGATTTTCAACTCAAATGCCAACTCTGATCAATTGGTAGTAACAGCCTGGAGCACTCGTCGAGAGGAATTTTGAAATCTTGTCCAGGCTTAGTGAAAAAGAGCACCATGATTGATTATCAATGTCTTCCATTTATTTCCTATGTTCTAACCCTTTCTTTATTGAATCTGTTCCCTAAGTTTATATCTGTTATAGATATCAAATGCAGATAAACTGATAGCATCATAAAAAATACAGATAGAAAACATTTTTCTCTGAATTCTTTTAACCTTGAAAATGCAGTGACATTTTTACCTGTCTCAGAAAGAAGTACATAGGTTAGTATAGGCATTAGCACATAGATATATTAACATTATTGATTTAATTATTTCTGCCAATTTTCTAAATACTATTTGGAAATCAAAGTCTGATAATCAATGCCTATTTTAATATCAGCATAAAAATAAAACCAAACACATAAATAAGAAGGAAATTTTAAGACTCTTTCAAGATTATGAGAGACTATTGTATTTGTAAATATACCGACTTTACCAAAACTGCCCCTCTTCTCCACATCAGTTAGACTAAATGTCACACCTGGTATAGGTTTTACATACTGTTCTGTTGATTTAGAGTTAATTGGCTGAATGTTGTAAAATATTTCAAAACCAAATTTAAATAATAAATACTTCCTGGTAGTGCAAATAATAAAGCACTTGGAGCCAGACAAGCCTATTTTGTAATCCTGACTTTGTTACTTACCAACAGCTGCTTCTCAGGCAAGTTTTCTTGGTTCATATCCTTTCTAAACATAAAATACTAATTTTAAAAAGCATTTATAGGGATCAAACTCAATGATATGTATGCATATGAAATGCAATCGATAAAATAGTTTAATGATATCTGACAAGTCTTGAAACTAGAGTTGTGTCACATTATATTGTTTTAACAAAGTTTAATTTCAAAATCATCAGGTGCTAAGAAATCTTTAAAAATGAACAAAAATTCCATAAAATACAAATTTATTTTTAGTCTATTATATATTAAAATGTTAGGTATTAGGATTACTAATTCAAAAATTCATGGTTTACATAATAATAAGGTAATAATAGAGAGAGACTTGTACATGTATTTTATTTCCCATAAGGCAAAGTACAACTTGAGTCAGATTTACTAAGGTTACCACAAGAGAATATCACAGAGTGAATATTATATTAAAATTAGTAGTAAATCAGTTCTTATAAAACTGCTCTGAATTGCATTCATAGCACATGGCTATTAATATATAAATCCTGAGTTGAAACATGGCTTCAAATGCCAGTGTATTCCCACAAATGCCCACATGGGAGATCAGATATGAGAGTAAATAGATCTTTTCACCTTTCACTAGCTAATTATGACCCTTCCAAAGAATGTCTTCATTGGCAATACCATTGTAAATTGTGTTGAATTCTATTAAATGAGGTAATGTAGGAATTTGACCTAATGAATTTACATAAATTAATGATTTTCATTGTGCTCCATGTACCTTCGGAGAACTCTGAATGAAAGTGTGGTTGACTTGAGATATATTAATTTTCTTTTTACTCCATCATATTCTATAATAATATGATCCCAGGAGCTGGAGTTTTAAAACCTAGTAAATAGAGCAAAACTTATCATGAAAATGGCCTCTCCAGCAGTGAGAGACATGGAAAAATATTGTTCTAAAAACTAGTATCCTTAATCTCCAGTATTATGTATATAGTAAGTTTGACAGAAACAAACAAAATATGAAACCATTCCTATAATATTTACACTCATGTATAGTAAAAAATTCAATATTTGGGGAAGTGTTTCTATTAATTTTAAACAATATTATCATATTCAATGGTCACTATGTAATATACCGTTAGTACCTCATTTTCAATTATATAAAGACCAAAACACTAGATCAATGAGCCTTTCTGTAATTGCTTACTATATTTAGAATAAAATCCATCAGTTTCATGACCTCTAGCACTTCATGCCACACATTATCATCTTCTTTTCATTTAGTAGAAACATGGGGAAAGAAAATGTACTATCAAGTCATGGTTGAGTTTCTTTATGTTTCATTTCAGTTGTCTGGGCATTACTAGCAGCTTTTATTTCACAGTTGTTTCTTGTTTAAGTCTCACACAAGATGACAACAGCATGGGGCAAATCATTTTTGGCTTAATTTGAAATGCTGTATTCAGGGTATTTTAACAGCAGCAATTCTCATATGAGCAAGTAAAGATCATAAATGTTATCTGTATCTCCCCAGATAAACTACTAATAGAAAAACAACAGAATTTGTAAAGTGATAAAGGAATTTAGTATGTCTAAGCCATGGCAGTAAAGTTTGAATATGGACAAAATCTATATATATAAAATTTGACATAGTCTTAAAAGGAACAAAGTGACAAATAAGGAATATAAAAATGCTCACAAATCAAACACTACATCTGAAATTCAATCTAAATTTATGCCATCCAGGTGTCAAAAATTTTAACAATTATAAACTCATTGCTGTGTGTGTGTGACTGTGTGTACGCATGGTTGAAAAAGGGTTATTCTTTAAAAGAAACAGTAAGTCACCTGGTTAACTAAAAGAAGCACTTAAATCATTTCAAGCAAATGGATTGATGAATATTTGGAAGCAGAAACTGAGTCTTGCTGATTCTTGTATCTTCTGCCTCAAGCAAATAACCATTCACCAGTTGGTTAAAAGAAAGAATGAGCAAATGGGATGGCCAATACACTCATACTTAAATCCAGTCCATCACTAAGAATAACCCCATCTAATATAATTTTATATACTAGAAAAAAATTAAATCATACAGATTTATTTTTGCTAATATCTTTTCAGATAATAATACACATCGCAGTTGTCATATTTTTAAGTGCAAATCTTGATTCATTCATTCATTTCATTAGTGTTTGTAAACTTTTGGAGCCTCCTCCAATCAGGTTATAACTTTGAGACCTATATTTATTGACATCTGATTCAGAGTGAATATTTTAATATCACAGGAAAAGTATTTAGATCTCCTTACCATCTCAAACTGTCATTATTAATGAACTCTTTGCATAGAGAAGTCTAATGAGACTATTTGCTCCCTAGATCTATATTCTATTCTTGTTTAACTTAAACCTAAAATCACTTCCCCTTTTTAAAAAGCCATTGAATTGCAATGATAATTCATATTGTTTGTTTAAAATAAAACTGCAATTTCTTTTACATAAAGAAATCAGGTCAGGTCAGATTTTCTTTTATGAATATATAGTGGTCAAAGTTTCTGAAACTCATTGTAAAAACTTGTACTTAAGCCAAATGAAAATTAAAATTTTGTTTAGGAAGGTGATGGTCCATGGCATTTATGTATATTTTAAATTTGTTTATTTATAAATGAGGGCTATTATTTTCATTCTTCATATATTTTAAATTTTACTGTTGAGACTGAAATTAATTAATTTGAAAAAAGTTATAATACTAAAAAAGGTATACATAAACAGATGGGAAAAACCATTCAAAGTAATTTTACTAATTATTGCTAAATTTTCTTTTCTTTTCTTTTCTTTTCTTTTCTTTTCTTTTCTTTTCTTTTCTTTTCTTTTTTTCTTTTCTTTTCTCTTTTCTTTTCTTTTTGTAGCTGTTGCACTAAAAATACTTCTACACATAAGCCACCCCGCCTCCACAACCCACCCTACTTTGCACACACATATATTATACATTCCCCCCAAACAAATTTAGAACTGGGTATTACCCACATCAGTTTGGTAAATATATGAAGAGATATAAGTTCACATGAATTAGTTTTGACATCATCGAATTTGCCATCATAATGATATAGGAGTTATTTGCAGTCAAAGCCAGTTATTCCTAAAAATAAAGTGAAGTATATGTATACCCCAGTAATTTTTTTAAAAAGTAATCTTTTGGGGGAAGATGTGGAGGAAGAAACAAGCTGTTTAACTAACCACATGAAAAACATGTAGTCCCCAATATTTCATTGTGATTGTGTGGTACAAGGTAGATATGTTTAAAATGAGCAGTTTTGTTTTATTTTATATATTTTTTATCTTTATGAAAATTGTGCTAAACAAATATTTCTAAATATAAATATAATTATTGAAATTTATTGTCAAAAGGTGTTTCTTAAATAAGTTTGTATCCTGTCCTCTCCTTTTTTCCAGGACTAGTAACACATCTTACCGTGAGAGATCTAATCAGCAATGCCACTCTGCTCTCTTTGACTTCTCTTTTGAACTTAACATTTATTTTCTCCCCAAGATTCACAGATACTATGTTTCTGCTTTTCTCCTTATCTGATATATAATGTTTTTCTAGTACATGTTTACCTATTTTTATAAAGAGTTCTCAGCTTATATGTTTCTATATTAATTCTTTGTCTAATAACTACATTGCTGAGAACAATGTGTTTCTGAAATATATCTTCCTCCTTAATAGATACTTCATTAGGCTCAAACATTACACACATGCATGTGTAGGAGAATAAAAGAGGCATGCCTGCTGCTTAGGGCGTCATGCCAAATTCAAATGCTAATTTCACTTCTTTTACTTATTACAAGTAAAAATGATGAACTCTCTAAAAGATACCATTAAACAATATAATACAAATTGCAAATTAAAGTTTTGCTTATACACCATATTTTATCTATACGATTGACAAACACTCATATTTTTACAGGAACACTCTCTTTGTCATGGCTCTATGGAAACAAGAAGTCCTACACTTTTGTCAGGTAAATGAAATAGTACAACCCTCTATGAAAGAATTGGGTTAATTACATATGTGTTTCCTTATTTACACTGATCCTTCATTTCTAGAAATTTATCCTAAAATATACTAGCAAAAATACAAAAATCCATATATGCAAGTATATCTATTGCATTATTGCTTGCAATTTTAAACAGTGCATTATGGATACAATTTATTGCCCATCAATATATTGAATAAACTATAGCACCCCCAACAATGGAAACTTTTCAGCTATAAAAAGTAATAATGTATATGTCTATATACCTTTATGATGTTATATGCAGAATTTACCATTTTGCTACTAAGAAGTGAATATAGCAAGTGAGCAAGGTATCAATTTACTATCTCTCAGTTCCTAATCCATCCTTCTGGTTTTGTGATACTGGAACAATATCCTCTAAATATCCCTTCTTTACAGTTAGCGAAAATGTTCAGCTTTGTCAAGAGAAAGCATTAGAGTGACACTAAGGATACAGAGATAGGAGATAGGATGCCATTTCCTTTTCCAGTTCTGATTCTGCTTCCACTTTTCTTTTTATTAACCATGTTTACTAAAGTCCACTGTTGCTTATTTTGTAAGAGCAAATACAATTAAGATTAGGAGCCTTAATTTTCTTTGTTGAAAATAAAGGAAGAGACTCATCCCCCCTTTTGTTAAAGCATTTACTTTAGAAAACTTTTAAGTTCCTTTTCTGACTCTTTGAATTGTATGTAAAATTTTTTAAAGGGTAAATGTAGAGTAACAGAACTCTGGAAACCTGGTCAAGGCTTGGAAACCATCTCTTTGAAAAGTAATCATCAGGCAAGATATTGTCCCTATCATTTCCCCGGATACCTTAATGCTTGTTCAACTGGTGAATAAACAAAGTGGTTACGATGGCAGAGAGGAGTCTACTAATGTGCTTTACAACCTAGACATTCCCTTACCACTACTGTTTAGCTATTGATCTGGAAATATCAAAGTCCAATGTGGAGCCCATGGTATGGAACCATCATCTGGAGAACCACCCAGCCATCTAGTGACAGACTGATTACACCGGATCTCTCCCATCACCAAGAGGTAGAGATTTATCTTTGCTGCAACAGACACATTCTGGACATGGTTTTGCCTTCTTTGCCTGCAATACTTCTGCTGACCCCACCATCCATGGACACACAGAATGCCTATTTATCATCATGATTCTATAGAGAACACAGTTTCTGATAAAGAAGTTACATTTACAGTAAAGAAAGAACAGCAATGAGGTTGCACTCACCAAATTAATTGGCCTTAATACAAATGCCATTACTCACAACCATCCATGTGAATGTCTTCAGTAAGACTCAGTTATGACACCTGTCAGAAAACAACTCTCTGAAGAGATGAGTTTTTGACTCACAAGGAAAGGATATGCTTGTGGTAACAGGCTATAATATAGCACTGTCTCCTCCGTAGCCAGAACTCATGGGTCTGGGAATCAAGAAGTGGAAGTGCATGTGGCACCTCTGTTATTCCTAATGACCCACTTACAAATATTTTGATTCTTATATTAATGACATTTACCTCTGATAGTTTGGAGGTCTTAGTTCTCACTTAGATAATGCTTCCACTAATATACACAACAATGGTGCCATTAACTTGGAAGATGAGACCAATACTGAGTCACTTTGGGATCCTTATGCCACCAAGTCAATATGTCAAGAAAAGGGGTGACTCTACTGGTTAGAATGATTGATTCTGTTGCCCAGGAGAAACTGGATTGCTGCTATGTGTGAACAGACTATGTCTGAATACCCGGGGATTCTCTGAGGGCACCACTTAGTATTTACTTCTATTCAAATAATAAAGGTTAATGGGAAACTATAGCATCCAAAAAAGGAAGAAATTTTGAAAGCCGGACCATTGAAAAGTTAGGGTTTATGTTACTCTACAAGGTAAATAACTCAGACCATCTGAAGACTTTACTAGGGTCAAGGGAAAAATGGAATGGGTGGTAGAAGAGAGAAATAATAACTATCAACTCTGGCGTCACAATGATCACATTAGTAACTTTGCATACAAACACATATAATGTGTTCATATATAAAATTTTATTCCTGTGTTTCTTTCCATTTTTATTTTATATACAATTTGTTGAAAGTTCACAAGTTAGTTTTACTAATTACTTCTAAATTTTATCTTATAGTATTACTGAACATTTAATTATCCATGTTCAGTTATAGTTTGTCATAATTTTAGTAACTAATATAATTGGAAATGGATAAAATCAAGTCTCTTCCTATTCTGGAAAGAAGATGAATCTTTACTTGAAACAGAAAGAGTTATGTCTTGCTAGGTTTGAAGAATGGTATATATGGAAGGTGAGTAGCCAAAATTTTGACCATGCCAGTCATTGATTTAGTATCCGTTTTCTTCAAATCCATCATTTTGCTATGCTTTGTGATACTGAAGCTAGCATTAACTATTTTCTTCATTTAGGTTTTGTTAATAATGTTGGGATGCCAATTTGAGTCCAAAACCCTGATTACCAGTAAATAAGCACTCTTTTCTGTATCCCAACCACTGCCTCTCTCTCTCTACCCTACTCTAACATATGTTAAGGAGAGAGATGAGTAGCTGTAGACCAAAGACACATTGTCCACAATAAGTACTGAAAATCATGCATACCAGTCTGTTTTCTGAGTAACCTTGGAGAGATGAGGGAATCAAACTTTTATGCCTCTAGTAGATGATGGCACCAAAGTTATAATCCTGTCTTGTACTGTGCAGGATGGGTACCCCAATTCAATGGATGGGGTGTGGACAAATTTCAAAGTGGGGAAGGGCAATAACATGACTTTTTGTGTGAGGTCCTTTAGACAAATCTGCATACTATTAACACTATTGCTTCTGCATCTGAGTCCACAATAGGAATTAAGGAATCACCTGTTTGTATTTCACTGTACCATGACTATCAGAGAGTATTCTCTTGATAACAAAGAGCTTCATGTTTGGAAGTGTCTGAGAGACAAAGTTTCCCCCAGGTTGGTCAGTCATGATTTGGCATAAGTCTCTGTCCCACTGATGTGCTAAGATCTTTGCATACAGATCATGTTCTGTTAGTCGGCAACTCAGAAGCCTCAGCTCTATCACCGCTGCTTGTATTGTTAATAAACCTTTACAGCAGAGGTAAGTGATAATTTCTGAGGCCTGCTCTTCAAATACATTTTCTTGGGACTATGTGGACATATAATACTCAATCCTTCTGGAAGTAAGGCAAAAAATGCCATGATCCAAATCTGATCACACTTTTTCTTAATTTTATGAAGTAGTCTTCCAAAACCAAAAAGGGATGTACCCAGATACTGCACCTCCCCCACAAATGGCTGTCAGCAGCTCAGGATGTCCTTTCCAGTCACATCCTCTAGGCAATTCCTTAGTCTTAATGGGCTTAATGAAAGTCATTTGGCTGTTGGATTGGGCAAGTTAAAGTGGTTGGAATAACCACCCTCAGGTTATTCTTCCAAAACAAGAATTAGACTCAATCATTCAACTGAATTGGGAACTCTAGGTCCTTCCAGTCACATGTTGGAGGAAGTCAACGCGTGTCTCTAGCAGATGTAGATAAATCTTGCAAGACCTCAACAATTGCAACCAGTATTTATTTTCTATAGGTGTCTGGAACTGTGTTTCTTATTTGGAATCAACCCTAGGAATTAATTTATTGTCCTTCTGAAACCCTGCTGACATGAACCTTAGGGTGATAATAAAAGACTTGCAAATGTTTAGGAAACATTACTAGTAGATCATGTAGCCCTCAGGTGACTGTGATGAATTCTCTCTAAAATGAGCCTAAACGTTTTTCCTTGGTGAACATCCCTTTGAGAACTTCTGCTGTTTGGAATCCTGTATGGAAGCCTAAACTGGGTACTACATGAGACAAATGAACAGATTTGATCTCAGCTTCTGTTGGTCACATTATTCAGAATAGCTAAGAACAGTTTCCACATCAGAAAATTCAACTGAATCCAAGATGTTACAGAAACAAAGAGCAAATATTATGAGGAGACCCATCTGAATATATTACATTCCTGCATGTCTCGTGAACAAAGACTAATTTTTTCTTTGTTTTGGACTATCTTTTCCAGTATGTTTATATAATGAACGGTCATGAAAAATAGACATAGTGTCTCTTTCAGAACAAATAACAGGCTTTCTTACTCCCTATTATAAAAGATTCAGGTTCTTCGTGCCCAGGGTCCCTCTTCTGTAAGTTAGCAAACTGTGTATAGGCATCCACCCTGGCTGACCAGTGTTGCCCCCATGAGACTCAGGTTTAAGCAGAGCAGAGGCAAATATGCTAATGGTCATTATTTCTGCTACACTGTCTGTAATGATGTTATTTACCTCTGACCCAGGAGTCTCATCTCTTCAATCAATATCTGTAATACTGTAAACCTTCAGACCCTTTACAGTTCTCGACATTCCTATTGCTTTTCTCCAACCTGTTATGTTTTTCCTCTTAGATTTTATCATACAATATATTTTGCTTCTTCATCTTGTTTTTCACTCCCATTTTTCCCTAAAGCATATAATATATTAAAGAAGGAAGATGTATGTATTCGATTCACTGATATAGTCTTAGCTCTTAGAAAAATACCTAGCATACAGTTGGTGGTGTATAGGTATTTATTAAATGCGTAATTAAACTCTGTAACAACAAATATATTTTTCTGAACGATAAATAGATTTTTTTTAAATTAGCGAACTGCCATGACAATAACCTGACCTACACACAAACAGACTCAAAATAGGGAAAAAGAAAGTGTAGCATAAAATTTCCATATGATTAAAATTAAAATGGCACAGACTCAGAGAGAGCAAGATAACAGCTAAGGAGCGGGGGAGGCGAAGGGGTGGAGGGGTTGAGCAAAAAAGAAAAAGCACTCATGGACACAGACAACAGTGTGGTGATTGTGCGGGGAAGGGGTTTAAGGGGACTAGATGGTAATGCAAAAATACAATAAAACATTTTTTAAAATTAAAATGGTCAAAAATAAAAATCGGAATAATTTTGAAAAAATTAAAACCAAATTTTGATGAAGTTTCAATACTATATACCAAAGCATGCTAAATAAAGCAAACTTATATTGGAGATAAATTAGAGATCCCCATGCTCATCAATATGTAAATACATAAGTAAATTTGACAATAATAGAAGTAGAAAAGCAAATTTAAAGTCTAATAAAAGAATATACAAAAAGCCCTAAACAGCAACTCCTCCATTTATTAAGATACCACAATAGAATCTTATGGGAAAACTTGAAACTTTTCAGCAATGTGTATGATCCACGGAGAAATTCTAATTTTGTCTGTGAGAATTCAAGTACATATGGATAAGAAAAATATACTACAGTATCCTATGCAGCTTCTACCAGTAATATAAATAATAATTTGATCTTCTTTGATCTGTACTCTAAATCTGTCAATCTAAATTATTTTTTTTCTAATTGTTTACATGAAAGGCAGGGGTATTATTTATTAGCATTCTAAGAATCTACAGTATCAAATTCAGCAGTGGTTTTCTAAAAAGGACAATAATAAACATTAGAACATCTATTAATACATTCTATAACATTAATTGAATAAATATAAAACACATGCCAATAAAAATCAAGATAAAAAATGACTAATGTTCAAATATATACATCATTTTAAAGTTTATTCTATCTGTGGTTGTGAATCTGTGTGTGCAGAGGGTTGACTTAAATTATATGTGGATTTTTAACTGTGCACATGTTAGCACCCTAACCCCTATTGTTGAAGGGTCAACTGTATATACATCTTAGCAAACTAGAAATTGAACTGAACTTCCTTAGATTAGTGGAGGGAACCTAAAAAATCAAGAGCTACTGTCATCCACAGTGGTCAAGCTTCACAAACATTCCTATTCAACTTAGTATGAACAAAATATGTTATATTCTAATCCCTCACGTTACACTGGAAGTCTAGCTAATTCCATAAGACAAGAAAAGGGAAATTAGGGTCACAAGTATTAGCAGAAAAGAAGTAAAAACATCATCTACAGAAAATATAATTGCTTAAAGAGTATATTAAAACATTTAAAATAATTTTATAGATAGAAGATAAGCATGCAAAATTTAATATTGAATTTATAAAATTGGAACAACTAATTAAAAGATACAATAGAATACAAGTTTTTTAAAAGCAACAATACCTATAATATCCTTAGGAAAAAATCATTTTAAGAGTTACTGATGGAGAAATTGCAAATATTACTTGAAAAAGAAGCTGCCTGAAGAGTGAGATTTACAATGTTAATGAAAACATTCAAATTATGAACAGATCAATGTATCCAATGATGTATGATTTTTAACAAATTTTAATAAAAATCCAACAGTACTTTCTTTTACAACACTTAGAAAACTGTATATTAATGTGAGTTAAGAAATAAAAGCCCAAGAGAAACAAGATCATTATTAACTTAAAAAAATAATTTGGAAAATTTCCCCATGTAATAACAATATATCATAATGCTCTCTTCCTTTGACTTTTGCTTCAAAAAATATAGCAACATGTTTGGAAACCCTCATACAATGAAAGTGTATTAATCCTGGCATAAGGCAAATATTGGACAACACAAAAGTCTTTTAAAGTGCATTCTAAACAAATCAGAAAGAGGAATTTACATAACATAAAGCAATGACTGAATCCAGAGTGTTAACAAGCAATGGAAATGTCATTTGTTGACAGTAAAACATGTGCTTCTAATGACCTAAATGATGCAGAAAGTAGAGCCTCTGGGCTACATCAGGGAAGGAGTGAAGACTTAAAAACCAATCTAGGGTGTTAGATGGTCACTTTTTTTTGTTTTGTTTTGCTTTTTTTTTTTTTTTATGAATGGAGTCATTTTCTTTTTCTTTTTTTCTTTTTTTAATAAGTTCTTTTGGGGGGGAGCTATATTTTATTGAGTATGATATTACAGTTGTCTCGTTTTTTCCCCCGTGTCCCGTCTGCACTGCACATTTTTAAATGAAAGGTAAACATGAAGGGAAAAGGAATCACACCTTTTCAAAGGAAAACTGAAACACAAGTGGAAAATTGGCACTGTACCAGTTTGTATAGATATATGTATTTATTATACAACATATTTATATATTTATTTTATTTATTATATATTTAAGTATATACATAATATATTATATATCTAATATCTTTGATCTAATATATAATGCTTAATTATATAAATTATGTATTTAATATAAATATGTATGCTATAGAATAGTCACATCGAGGATTCAATATTGTAGTATTGCCTTCATGAAGTTTTCATTCTTCCATTTGCATTTCTGTTGTGATCCAGTAAAAACTTAAAGCCATTGTTTAAGTTGGTAAAACCGGGGAACATAGCAGACAGAAATACGTTTTTTTCTTCATACAGCTTTACTCAATAGAGTCTACGTTACATTGTGACGTAGGACATTATGAAACCCTGATAAATTGTTTTAAGGCCAAGAAACAAAATAATTTCTCAATTATGGCTGTATATTTACCACATTTGAGAATAATGTGATGTTGGTTTTATAAATAAAGTCGAAATCACATATGCATACAAGTATTTGTTATTTGTTCAGAGGAGCGTTCACACTGCTTTTTAATTCCTCAGTACTAACAGAGTAGTGAAAAATTTTAACCAAATATGACCAAGAGAAAATGTTCAATTTTTGTGGTTGGTAAGTGATCTTATTCAGGTTATGCATGAAAATTGCTAAACTCTATGAGTACCAGGCTATAAAGCACTTGTCCCACTGACTAGAAACATAGGCGTCACGATGTCTACTTTGGTCTGTGTCACTCCCTTCCCCAACGACTCTCTCTGCGAGGGTTTTGATTGTGCTTACTAGAAATATTAAAAACTCACCATAAAATGTATTATTTAAGATTGTGGCATTTTAATTTGTAACTTGTTGTGAAGAATAAAATAATAAAAGCCTATTATTTGTGTTTTCTATATGTTGTTTTTCTATTTAAACTAAAACCTCATTGTATTCCTGATTATTTTCCACTGTTTACAAAACTAATTTACTCTCTGAGGCAGAAGGCAAGATACATGCAAAGTCTTCACTATGTTAAGGTCAGGTAATCAATTTCCTATCCCCAAAGACAAACCTAATATTACCAAGGATTATCACTAAACACGAGCAGCTGCTATGTAAGACTGGAGCTTTTCCAGGCAATCCTGCAATAATGGAGTAGGCAGGAAACAGAATCCCACATATCTCTGTCTTTGAATACTTGAAAACCTCATAGGTGTTTTTTAACTACAGATAAAATTAGGATTAATTTTGCTTTGATTCGAGTAATTGCTATTAAATGTAAATGCATTTGAAGAGAAGCATAGACTAAATATGGGGAAAATAATATTCTCTTTGTTTTGAATGTCATTTGAGATTTTATCTTTAATAAATTTATCCCTAACTTTTTAACATTTAAAAATTTCAAGAGTTGACCTGTTATAAAATGCTTAATGCAAGTATTAACTTTCATACTTGCTACTTCTAAATATTATTGTCAATAGCTAAGAGATTTTTACCTCATACTTATTTAATAAAATTTGTAACAACACTATATATTATTTCCTCTTCATAAGTTTATACAATGTTGTAACACTCTGTAAGGACAGATTAAATATAAACAATTCCTAAATTTAATTAATACTATAGATCAATTCCATTTTGGGAGAAAACACATATGCAAGTTTATTCTTCTCTAATGGTTTTATTTTAAAATCTATTGATACAATGTAACTTATTAATATTTCAAATGTTCTTCAGTCTAATTCTAGTCATGATACATGCAGGCAAATTACACAAGCCTTTGCCTAGAATACAAACAAAGAAATCAGTAATCTTAATATCAAATTTATTTCTTACATTTCTTTAGTTTGACATCTTAGCATCATTCAACCAAACTAAATGAAGATTTCCTTTGAAATATTCTCTTTTCTTAATTTCCATCACATTACATGTTTCTTCTTAGTTTTCTTTCATAGTTATATTATTTACCCTGACACGTTAGTACTGGAAATCTTCAAGACTGTCGTAGACTCTCTTATGATTTCATGTTCACTATATTGTCAGGTGAATTAATTTATTTACATGTCTTTAAAATCATCTGGTATCATTTTTTAGGTTTTATTTTTTTGTCTATAAAAACTCATCCATATATTCAACTATATGTTTGATAATTCCAGTTGTACATATAGTTCTTAGCCACTTTAAAATTAATATGTTCAGAACTGAAAGTCTGATTCATTTCTCACCCTAAAAATTACCCATTCCCACTCCACACCTAGTCCTCCACCTACCTAGTGAAGCAACTTGTTCTACTTGTGTTCTCCATTTCAATAAATCTTATTTCGTCTAACAGGTTGATTATTCCTAAAAATTAAGGATCATCTATGACATCATGTTAATTGTTCATTTCCTCCCTACTTGTAGCTTTAAAAGGTCACTAGATTGTACGCATCTAATAACTAAAGTACATATGCATATATTTACTGTTCTCCATAACAGCAGCCACTATTCTAGTGACAGTCACCATCATCTTGCACTAACTACTTCAAGCTTCTAACATGCCCCTCCTGTTCCACTTTTAGATCTGAAGCTCACCTCCTATTTATTCTCCATAGAGTTATTTTTCCCTAAGCATGGTGCTCCAACCCTCCTATGAGTCACGCAGTTCAATAATTTCTCATAGTAATTAGGCTAATTCACCAAGTCTACATGCTTGTTCCCGGCTTCTGTGCCATCTTCCAGCCATGCCTGCTTTACCAGTCCTGTCTCTCTTGCTCTTGCTTTCTCCTTCAAGTACCAGCTCTGCTTTTTGGATGTTTTATTTTTTCAGTTTCTTGAACATAATGTAGTATTCACCACATCAAAGCAAACATTATTCCTTTTTTGGATGCCCTGCCCTTATTCGTCAAGTGGCTATCTCCAAGAGCATTTCATTTTCACATACACCTAATATGACTCTCAGATTCCTGAAAGATAACTTCTACTATGATCATTTAAATTTGCCTTTAGTTTGTCTTCACATCGATTAATCTATTTAACTTCTATCTATTATCTATCATCTATCTATCTATCTATCTATCTATCTATCATCTATCTATCATCTATCATCATCTGTCTATCTATCTATCCGTCCATCCATTCATGGAGGTAGTAGCTATGAATTTTGCAGCCATTTGTTTAGATATTTCATTAACTTTAAGTATCATGACAAGGTGTTTGTCTTTATTCGTTCTGTTTATCATGTGTCCCCAGAGTCTTTCACTGTTGCAGGACAGTCAGTATATATTAAGTATTTTTGTTAAGCGAATGAAAAATTGAATATAAAGATTGATGGATGAACAAATGAATGGGCAAATTCATATATATAACATATATGAACTGTCAAATTTCCTAATTTCCAACACATTAACACTTACTGATAATTTTATTAAGTTTTCAAAAATTGAGTAAAGAGCAAAAATTTAATATATCATCAACATATTTGATGCCAAGATATTATTGCAAAGAACATTCTCAAAATTCAAAAGATAATAAAAATGATATGTAAAAGCATAGCATTACCTTAAATAACAAACTTTTGGTTTACCTTAAATTTATGAACATCATAGTCTCATGTATTGCTAATAAAAACTATAATATATGGCCAATTTTACATTATTTCCTGAAATTACTATTATCTAGAACAAATAATTGGGAATTTTCTAAATAGCTTTGGAAGTGAAACTTTGCACTTTCATCTTTACATACCTATTGGGTTCATGTTTTACAACATAACAAAATCAAAGAAAAATATACAAATGAATATTTCTTTATAATCATCTGGAGTTTTAAAAGATATTTAAAACCTGTCATACTTTTGTAGTTAGCAAAATTTATTGTCACTTAAAGTAGCAATGAGCCTCCACTTCTACAGTAAAATTCTATTATCTTATTAAAGTGTAGGCATATCCACATTTTAATATGCTTGTTGATTTAATCATCATTGATAATAAATAAGTTCTAAGTATCCACTAATTTATTTGAAAGCATTTTCAGTGTTCACTAAGCCAGCAGGAGACTCCCGAGATGTTTTACCTCTCTACTTGGAGCAGCCACTTATGCCAAAGCTGCTATCAGAGAAGTGTCTAATATGCCCCACAGAAACATCAGGAATGCAAATCGGAACACTCAGGTAATCTGTTTATAGCACAGACTCCTTTAATAAAAAAATGAAAATAATGTCACATATGAAAAAGTATGATTTATTGTGATTTTATCAAGTTCTTAATATAAAAATTTATATTAATTCAAATTTAACAAAAAATTGTTGAAAAGGTGAAGGGATTAGAAGCACTCATTGGTAGTCACAAAATAGTCATGGCGTTGTAAAGCCAAGCACAGGAAATCTAATCAACAATTTTGTGATAACTATGTAAGGTGCCTAGCGGATATCCGAAATATCATGGTTACAATAAGTACATGATTGTATAACCTCTGTGCTGTACACCTGAAACTAATATAAAATCAAGTTGAGTAAAAACTGTAAATAAAAAATAAAATAAATTAGTAAAATTTCAAAAGTTAATTTAAGAAAATTACATAACCAAGTTGCTGTCCCACTTCATAGGATATATTTCCTAAACCAAAGGTCTTTTTATGCTGAGATCTATCCCATTGACAGAATTTACAGGAACCAAGGAAATGATTGAAGGAAATTTTGTTTTTGTCCCTACAATCTTAATAGGTTAGGAAGTCCTAGTGATTGAAGGATGAATGATCTTCTGACAGTAGTCACACTTTTTTAAAAACTTTTCTTTTTTTAAAGATTTTATTCATTTACTTTTAGACAGAGGGGAAGGGAGGGAGAATGAGAGGAAGAGAAACATTAATGTGCAGTTGCCTCTCATGCAACCCCTATCAGTGACCTGGCCTGCAACCCAGGCATGTGCTCTGACTGGGAATCGAACCGGAGGGAGGCCCTTTGATGTGCAGGCTGGCACTCAGTCCACTGAGCCACACCAGCCAGGGCAGATTTCTGATAAAATAGAAACTGAGACTGTCATCTGGACATTTTGAAGTCCCCATCCACTGAGCGGACAGCAATGGTAACTCTTAGACAAAATAGCTCAATGCTTCACAATAAGAACAATGGCAATATTTTTCTTTTCTTTTTCTTTTTTTTTTAAATCTTATGTATTTATTTTTAGAGCAAGGGGACAGGAGGGAGAGAGAGAGAGATAGAAACATCAGTGTGTGGTTGCCTCTCTTGCACCCCGTCTGAGGACTTGGCCTGCAACCCAAGGAAGTATCCTGACTGGGAATAGAACGGGCAATCCTTTGGTTCACAGGCTGGCACTCGATCCACTGAGCCACACCAGCCAGGGCTGATTTTTCCTCATTAATATCACTCATCATGGTGTTTTTTAAAATTCTTAGTGCTCAATGATCCCAATGGGATGCAACTCAATAAAGAAAGATTTCTGAAGACCCAAATAATGTTAAGAGTGAAGATTGGGATTGATCTTCCAGGTAAAAACTTTGTCCAGCTGAAATTAAAGGAAACATGGGGGAGGAAGAAAGTGATTCCAATATTAACCTTTATAACTAAATATAAAATAAATGAATATAGCATTATGCCTTAAGTTAATAAATTATTTAATCTCATTAATCCCCTCCACTAAATGAAAAGCCCTGAAAAGAGTGTTTTAGGTTTCAGGTGGGAGTATGATCAAATTCACATCACCTATGATTATACAGCAAATGGTGAGAAACTGTACTAGAAATACAATATTTCACCTGAACAAATAAAAGGAGGAGACGCTGGGGGTAAAAAGGTTTGAGGGTGTGGGATACATTCACTTGCCTATCCAGATGCATCCTCCACCCTGCTGCCTATTGCTCAGTGCCCAGGATGTTGGCTTGCTTAGTGTATTTAATTCGACTCCGTTGCTTCCTTGCTTCCAACTGATTAAGCCAATAGGTAACACAGGAAGTCAAGCAGGAGATCAGGGGGAGGGAGGAGTGGGTGTTTGTGTTACAATTTTTTTCAGTTTCCTTTCTTTGGGTTCACATCATTCTAACAGAACCCCTTGACTGAAAGCCCTAGTTGCTGTCAGATAACTTTTTTCATCTTTCTCTTTCTGGGTTTCATCAACCGCACCCCCTTGGCCTTTCAGGCCTCATCAGGGTACTAGCTCTTGCTCCTTTCTGTATCTCCCTACACTGTTGATTGACCCCTGTGTTTTCCCTGTCCTTGTATGTAAACTTTGTGTGCTCTGGATGTTTGTCCAATGCACTAATTTTGCCAGATTAAATTTATTTCTTTATAAAATGATAAAATTGATTATCATGACCTATAAATTGAAAAAATTAGGGTCATTAGATATTATTTTTTCTATTTTTGTGGCATCAGTTATTAAGGGATAAATAATCTGTAGGACATTAATATATATCAAATATATATTTTTGAAAGTCATACAATTCAACTGCATCATTCTGTGAAAACTCATGTTGTGACAAGTGCATCTGTGTTATCCTATAATATATAAATCAATACTAAAAATTGTATAGTTTATTCAAATAAGAAACTTATTTTTGTATTTATTATAATGCTGAATTTAAACTGATCATTTTATTATAAGTTTCATGCAGAAGCTTTTTATGGTTTGTCAGTATTTAAAAGGTGGAAATCATTTTTTTATTAACTTATCATAGGTCCACAGAGTTATTTATTGTATCTGTGCTTTCAACCTTACACTACATTAATATATTAGACCTTATTGTATGTGTCATTTTATCAAAGACTATTAAGAATAATCCTTAAGGGATATAAAACAAAATAAGATTAGATGTAATTTGTAGGATCAACAAATATTTTTCTAAATAAAAAATATTCTTTATGAGTTCAACTTCTAATTCAATACAATCAATTAATAGTGTGCATGCATACCATTATATATATAAATATTTTAATACATATAAAGTACTAAATTTTAACACGATAGCTGTAATGCCTTATAACTATGTTACTATTTATACTTATATACATATATTCTGACATGTTTGTTATTTTTTATTTGTGCCCAGCTTCATGACACCTTCGGTATCTGTGATTGAATAGATTTTGCAGGCTAAAAATATAAAAGTAATCTAAAAATTCATCTGTTTCTTCTGAGGAGTACATGGGAGAAACAATCTACTCAAGGTCCTATTAGCTGGAACTATCACAAACTTTAAATACTAATTTTTCACTTTTCTCTCTTATTTCCCCCATGAGTAGAGTATGAAATGAGCTGATCTCACATGAGAAACAGAAAAATCTGGACTGATATAATAAAGATATCTGGTGAATATATAAATTATTTTATCATTAGGTAGAGATATAAAATACACCTAAAACATTTTGTTATTTTATTTGAAAATATTTTTTATTGGTATATATTAAGTATTTCTTTATCACTTCAAAGGCATTTACCTAAAAACAAATTCCAAAAATGCTATTCTGGAATATGCGATTTTGAGATCTAATTTTCAGAACAACTGTCTAGCAAAATCCCTCTTAGAAATATCTCTGAATAAAAGCAAATTGATATATGTATACTTTCCATGCCATTCAAAATCAAATGAATTTTTTACCAAATATTGAAGGAACTTGGATGTTATTTTCTGTTTATATTATTCTACATTGATAAGTTTCTTTCTCTTTCTTGACTGTCAGTTTCTTAGCAAATTGCAGAACAAGTTCTCCTCTTTTTCCTGTGTGCACATTATGTAAAAGTGAGATTATGCAACACTTTTTGTTTTTACATTTTGTTTTTCAGCCATTTCATTCAACTTTTAATTTATTAATGTTTTTAACTATATGCTTGCTGGCTGAACAATAAACCATTAAAATTTTAACAGTGCCTGGCACACAGTAGAACACCAATACATTTAAGGCATGAATAAATGACACAGTTTTGCATAAAGCTAATTGTCATATCTTCATATCTCTTATATTACAAACTTTTTTTTCTAAAAAAAATTTGAAATCCTAACCTCAACACTCTGATATTATATAAACATATATTAAGCTCTCATAAAAATTTTAGTATATACTAGATCATTTTTAACAATTTATTTTTTCCAGTATTACCTTTTTTTGAAAAATTTACCTCTTCTACCTTACAGATGAGGAAAGTTCTTAAAAACAAAGATTATATTATGTTTTATATATAAAATATAAATCTACAACTTATTTACTTTGGAATTTAGGTTTATTTTTAATTACACTAGCCAGATATTACCATATCAAGAAAAAATTTCTTAAATGTGATTATTATTATTTTTATAAATATGGAATGCGACAGTAAGTTACTAATTTCAAACCTCTTTTTTATGGTGCATATGACTCATACAGTTTGAAACTAATTTTGAAATCAAGAGAAAATATTTAGGGATTTAATATAGACACATGAACAGAAATATATAGGTGCATAGCATATGTGACCTTTTATTCAATGCTAAAATATGAGAAAAAATATAATAGACAAACTAATATTGGCTTTTTATTAGAATTAACCTTCAAAGTGGCAAATTCATAGGCTTAGAAACAGAAATCTCAAAACAAAAACTACATTATGAACAAAGTATGCACAATTTTATCGCACTTTTATTTTAATAAGCATGCTGCATATTCACAGGAAAACAATGAAGACCTAAAATAGACCTTTAACATGTACAAGTGAGCAAAAAAGCACCTCAGTTTTCATGCTAATTGCAAAGCAGAACGGCATTAACTCTGAGTCTGAAGAGAGAGTTAACAAATTCTCCATTTCTTAAATGCTTTTATCAGTTGCTTGTTCAAAAAATACTTCTTCCCCTATCACAATCACATGTACATCTTTATAACCACAACTCTGCCTCAGGCACTTTGTGGTGTCAGAGACTACCATCTGGAAGGTGGGTGTGGATAGTAAATGAGTTTTAAAAGAACCTATCGCATTTGTTTCCTCCAGAGGGAAGAACCCCGATCTGCAAAGATTCTTAGCACAGCACTGCCTTTTTGCAGAAGGAGAGCCTGCTCTACCTATTTGCTATGTACACACTTATCACCAGCTGTTTCAGGCACTCCTGGCTCACCAGCTGAGACAATGAGGCAGCAGGATTTGGCATTCTGTATAAATATGAGATAAGACTCTCGAACTGTTTCCAGGTTGGCAGAGCATGGGGTCAAAAACAAGACTTTGCTCCTGAATAAAGACGTTTTAATCTTATAGGCAATGATCAAGGAATGAAAAGGCAGATACTAAGTGGATAAGTAGGAAAATATGGAATGATGGCCATCAGCAAACTATTGTAAATTGAATTAATTACAGAATAGTAGCTGCATCCTGTAAACCAAGAAAGGAGAGAAAATGCTAAATGTTTGGGTAGGGGTAGCAGAGTGGGATATTTTGCTCTGTATTATGTTTTTCTTGTACACTGTGTCTAGCTAAATGTTATCCATTTTGAAATACATTTCACTTCTGGTTCTCTCTTCTACTGGGTTGCTGAGTCTGAAGTCCTGTAAAGAAAATAGCATTGGGGGACAGGAATTTTGGAAATGATGCATGAGGTAAGGGTGTGCTCTTTAACAGAGCTGTTGTTAGAGTTTAAAAAATAAATTAAACAAAAAAAATGGTGGTATTTTAACTTCAGTGATTCTACCCTGTGAACATTCTCACTTTTGTCTCTACATAGAAAATCTGAAAATAAATACATCAATATACTAATTGTTACATTCATATGTATTGAAATGATTACTTTTTCCACTTTGCTTTAAAATTTTCTATGTGCTATTTTTAATGTGCTACTTTTAAATGAAAAAAAAATAACATAAAACATAGGATATTTTTCTTTCTTATACTATATAAAAACAGTGATTGAAACTATTTTAAGTAGACTTATGCATTTGTTTCTAAGGAAAAAAACTTTGTATGTGCAGATGATTCCAAAAGTTACATTTCCTATTCTAGTGTTTAGTTCCATAATGATATTTTCTTTACTTGATACCTCAATAAGACAACCATCTCGAAAGGGAAAAAGCCAAAACAATAATCTTGATTCTTCTATCATTAAATTGTATGTCCGCCAGTCTCTTATTTTGCAAAAGACAGTATTAGCATCTGATTATTCACAGAAATATTAACACCAAGTTTTCAAGCTTAATATTACTGTGTTTCCCTTGATACTTCTCTTTTCCAGCCACAGTTTTCAAAATTTATTTCTTCAGAAAAACCTACTTATTTTAGCTCCACATGTGTATAGGCTCTACCCATAGTCTTACTTATGTTTTACTACCATCCTAATAAAAGCCATTGGCAACTATCACTAGAATTTCTGTAATACATAAGAAAAGAAGAAAAGAAGGAAGGAAGGAAGGAAGGAAGGAAGGAAGGAAGGAAGGAAGGAAGGAAGGAAGGAAGGAAGGAAGGAAGGAAGGAAGGAAGGAGGGAGGGAGGGAGGAAGGAAGGAAGGAGGGAGGGAGGAAGGAGGGAGGGAGGGAGGGAGAAGGGAAAGAGTGAAACTCCTTCCGCTAGTTAATGAAAGCCTTACGCTGTCTGGCACCAGTTACATACATCATCACTTTTCACCTGACCTACACGTTAAACCCACACTACAATTTTAGTTTTTCAAACATGATAAGCTCTTAGCTACTTAAAAGTTTTTTAAATAGATATCCTGATTTCCTGGAATATTCTTCTTTCTCCTTTCTCTATACTTTATTCTTTATACTTCAAATTTTGTCTTAAATGTCATTCTTTTGCCCAGTCAATAAAGAAAAAAGGAGTCACTATCACATCACCTCCTTAAATTCCCAATACAGCACTTAGCATTATTTCACACATGTCGCATACTCATACACACACAGATTGTGTCTCCTTATTACTATAGAAACTCTTTAAGATGCATTGAGTACCACTGAATTTTAGTCATTTGAACAGTGTCTGGTAAATAACTTTCATTCAATACATATTTGTTGTATAAGTGAATGGGTAAGATTAGAAATTATTTTAATATCTTAAAATGTTTTATCACTTTTATAACTAGACAAATGTCATTATGTTTATTTCAAGTTTCAACTCAAGCCAGTCATATCTGGAATATTTTGTTTCATTTGAAAACTGAAAAAATTTACTTATTTTAACAAACTATCATACAGCTTATAGTATTGATGGATAATTCTTAAAAAGATTTTAGTATATTCAAGTAAAGTAACCAAATTATATGCTTATAAATATAGTGTATAAAATACCTTCACATTTGCTTGCATATTCATATTATTAGAATCTTAAAAACATAGTTAATTTTAAAATTCCAGTTGTTTGAATATTTTTCTTAGCTAACGTTCAGTGAATGTTCTTGTACATTACATGACATTCCACTAGTGCATATCTTGCATTTATCAGAGGTCTGTGCTTTCTCCTAAATAGATTTGCTGGGCTGGAAACAAGCTAAAAGGATAAAGTAGACAATAGCAGGCAGTTATTGCAAAATAAAATGAAGAGTGGTAACCTCAGGAAGAATATACACACGTAAATTGTGACACAGGAGTGCTGATGAGGACGTGTAGGAAAGGAACCCCTAGTGCACGGTTGGTAGGACTGGTGCCGCCACTGTGGAATGTAGTGTGGAGACACCTCAAAAGGTTAGAACTAGAACTGCCTTATGACCCAGTGATCCCAACTCTGGTGCTATATCCAAAGAAACCCAAAACATTAATCAGAAAGAATACATGCCATGATCTGAAAACAGCGCAAGTGCCCATCAGCGGATGAGTGGATGAATAGCTGTGGTAAATTTACACAATGGAATCCCACTTGACCATAAAACAGAAAGGACTATTACCTTTTGTGATGGCATGGAAGGACCTGGATATTATTATGGTAAGTGAAATAAGCCAATGAGACGAAGGTAATTACCATATGATCTCACATGTGAAATCCAATTAAGAAAATAAATGATTAACAAAGCAGAAACAGAGGGATGGATACATGGAACAAACTGCCAGCTCTCAGAGGGGAAAAGGGAGAGGGGCCCTGAATGAAAGAATAGGAAGAGATTAGCCAAAGAACATATATGCATAACCCATGGATACAGACAACTTGGTGGTGATGGCCGAGACGGTGGAAGTGGGAAAAGCAGGGGCAAATGGGGATGTCTGTAAGAGTGCCAATAATATAAACAAATAAGCAAATAAATAAATAAACACACACACAGAAATGCAAAAGTCTAGGAAATATCAGCATAATATTGTGAACCACAATCAGGGGCTGATCAAGATATTTTATTCTAGAAGATATTTGGTAAACGATAGATGTTATTTTATATGATTAACTGTGCTTATCATCTAATTAATGGTTAACATTTTTAATTTTGTTTCCCTAATCTCTATATGCCTAGGTCTTTCTCCCAGGGTAATGTTAATAACTTGTATTTCCTTATATAATGATGATGGGCTTTGATAAATTATTTTTATAAAGTGCCCTCAATCTTTATTGATAAAAAAATACTTTAGTACTAAAGAATAAGTGGAATGTTTTGATCGTTTTTAAATGAAGCATTTCTGGCTATTAGCACAAAGTAAATTATTTCTTAAGACATGACGACAATACTAAAAGATCAATCCCTTAATGCTGTGAGAAAGCAGCAATGTGTATATAGTAATTTTTTAAAAATTACATTAATACTTTTTGTCATTTTGATCTGTCTTCACAGACCTTCACAATTATACTATCTAAAAATGTTATTGTCTACTTGTTATAAAAGATAAATTTTATTGCTGTGAATTGCTCAAAAAGTAAGCTAGATGGTGCTAAAGAACACACATCTATTTGTTATGTGATCACATTTACAATGTAATGGCTGTTGGTAAGAATGAGTGAAACAGTTGGGACCCATTTCATTGACCTGGACTTTGGTATTGCACTTTGAATTACACATAAAAGTTTACAAAAAGTCGGACTCAGTATGGGGTGATATTAAAAAGTAGGATATATTTGTAAGCTTGTATTGAAGTATAACACATAACAATAACAAAACAATTGTCACTATATAAGCAAGGGTATGTCAGATTTCTACAACAAACATATTACTATTCTTTTGGCAAATCTGTGTAAAGAGATGTTTCCATTCTTTGGGGAAAATTTTTTCATGCACATAATTTAAATGCGAAGTGTAGGTTTAAATTGATAAACTACAACAAGGACATGTCAAATGTTTACTTAAGATCTTATCTATAACTCATCTTAATATTACTATTAATCCCACTTATACTCATTTCTGAAGGAAGAATTATTTTTCAATTTAAAATGTTATTTTTTTCCTCAAATTGCAGGAGTCTCTTGGGATTAAACCAGCCTCCCTGAGGTTGTCTTGGAAGCAACACTTGCTAATTTGAAGATCTGATCACATGCTGACAAGGGTTCCAAAGGGTAGCTGGCTCCTTGGGCTCCAACTTTAGCTTTCTGGTCTCAGAGCCTTTATGCTCAAAAACAGTAGTGTGATAACACAATTTTTATTTTAACCATTTCAATAGATGCATAGTGATATCTCATTTTGCCTTTAACTTCCATTTCCATAATGGCTAATGATGCTAACAATATATCGAACATTGTTTTAAACTTGAGACACTGGCATGGTGCCTTACACATTGTACATGTTGCATACATATCTATGAAAGTAAATAACAAATCTTTCAGTCTACAAATAAGGTATATTATCTTACACTCACAAGAGCATCCATGGTTATGTTAGATACAAATGTAAAGATATCCTTGGCTCAGAAACGGAAAGCTTTTCAATGGATGCCATGAAAGTAAGTTGATCATCAGCATCAGGAGTTACATTTTTCAAGTTAGTGATAAGTTTTTATGTGCTTTTTGTAAGGATATAGGTTGGAAAATGGAGAAAAGGAAATGAGCACTGCTAAGAGAGTCACTTAAAACAGAATCAGGAGGCTGTTAAGGAAGTGTGCCCCCTGCCGCCTACACATATCCTGTGCCTCAGTTCCCAGAACTGCTAAGAAGTTGGTAAACTCAGCCCGAAACATCCTGGAGCCATAAACATCCTGGAACAACAACTGCTACATGGATGTACATAGACTTCTCTTTCTTCCTTGTAGTTTTTGCCTCCCTTATTTGCTTTATTGGAATTAACCGATCACTGTTAACCTAACCAGCAATCCTTCATTTGCATGAAAGAAATACCTTTTGCGGTTTTGGGTTTTATAAACCCTACCTTTCTTTGTTCTTTGCAAATCACATTTTAAGTTGCTACCTAAATCTACCTATCTCAGTTTTCAATCCTTGGCTCAGATATTTTTTTCTTTATTACAGCTAAATCTTTTTTTGTTTCTGTTAACGGTTGATAGCGTATGCCATATTCTCTGTGTTTTGGAGGGAGAGACTAATACAGGGGATTGAGGAAATAAAATATTCCTCTAAGAATAGACCAAATTTTACCATAGCAAATGTGGACTCTATTCTCTCATGATTTTTGTGATGAAAGATACTTAAAATTAAATTATAATTCTGACTACTTAAGGATTATCCATACCTTAAAATTGCATAGAACATGTTGACAACATGTACACAACAATAGAGTACAACAATTAAAAATCAAGAGAAAAAGAATAAATTTAAGGACATGCAGATTTTTGGCCTTATTGAAATTTTCCCATAATGAAACAATCTCTTATGTAACATGTAGTATGGTTATTAAATTGTTATTGAATCCCTCTGCCTACAAATACCACACTTGAAGCTGTCTTTATGCTCATTTTGATTTTGTTTTATTCAATACATTTGTAGGAAGTTTTGAGAAATAAAAACTGGTGGTTGCTTTCTTCAGTATCCTTCTCAATCCTCTACATGAAGGAAAAGATGAATAAACTGATAGCATTTCTTATTCTACTTGAAGGTAACCAAAGCTTTTTGCAGAAGCCAAAATGTGAATGAAACACACACATACACACATAAAGTGAACTGTAAAGTGCAAGAAATTGAGAGCAGATGGATCAGTTCTGCTAGTAAAACCATAACAAAGTCATCTTTTCAGATTTGAGGCTGTTGTTTGTTCATTCAAAGCATGCATCACAGACCATCCCAGAAGTTTAAAATCAAATATACAGATTAAGCTGGGTGAAATGTTAATCATGTAAAGCAAAATTGAAAGATTGAAGTTTCACACAGCAGTATGTACCATATGCATGTTAAATATTAGAATATAAAATCCATCTAGCTAATTGAAAAATAGATATTGAATAAATTTTACATTAAGGAACATATAATTAGAGTGATGCCCCCAAATGCTTGATTTACTTAATTAGAGCTGTTTAGCAAGATGAACTCTTACAATGGAGTGAATATTATTAGAGATCATTTCCATATTATAATTTTCCTTTAATATCTTCCACCTATGAAGACATCGTTAGGAAAACCTTACAATGGTGACAGAATTGGTCTGCATTTATCTTTCAAAATTTTAAGAACATTATTCTTAATTCTGACAAAAACTACAACCCTTGTATAAACATTTAGTAGTATAATTCCTTCTAAGACACTGAATGCTATAACTAGTAACATAACCATGTTCTAAACAGCCCTCAAACAGATCCAAGTACACTTAAGCAATGAGAATGTAATTTCGTTTTGGTGATAATTAATCAGAAAACCATAAACTATATTCATTACTTGCTATTCAGCTTAGGACTGAGTAGTAAAAAGCAGAAATGATAGAGCTCCTTACATATTGTTTAAATACGCTAAGCCTAGTAAGTGTGCTTCATGGGACAAAAAGCTTAATTTAGGATTCTCCCTCCAGTATTAGGGCATTTCCTTACTAGACAACGGAAAAGGATTTGGTAATATTATAAATAAAAGCTTACCTAATTGCATTTTATTCCAACTACATTCAATAAATACTTTTTTCTTCAGGTAGAAACTTTAAAATCCCTTAGCAAATTATTAACAGATTGAAATATGTGAGAAAGCAGTGTTTGAGTTATTTTTTCCCCATCCCTAAGTCTGCAATTTTATTTACCTGAAGGGACTCAATATCATTTTGACATGAAACATGTTAAATGTTCAATTGACCACTAGACTTATAAACATGCAGTGTATCATTCATAAAATGAACACTTGGGTTTGCACACTTACCTTCCTGAAACAATTGTCTTAAATATATTGTTTTAGAAATTGTTTTAAAACTCACACACATGGTAGGTAGAATTCTTATATGGCACAAGATTTCTACCCTCTTGTGTACATGGCCTGTATATTTCCCTCCTATTGAGTGTAGCTGAGATCTGTGACTGAATAGTGGGCATTTTGTCCAAAATGTCCACAGAGAATTTTGTTCACATCAACCCTTATACCTAACCCTATGTGCCATTAAAAACAAGGCTACTGAGGCAACAATGGTTATTTTTAACAATACGGCCACGATGCAATAATTGAAACAATAAAGCATGACAGAATTTTTTAAAATGTATTAATCCTGTAAACCAAAAGTATAAATAAACATATGGGCTATGTGTTCCCAGGCATGTTTTCTAAGTGTGACTGTTTTGGTCAGGACCAAACATCACAGACCATTAGACATGGACCAAATATGACCAAGGACATGTTAGATAGGACTGCATTTCAAGAACCCTTGGCATAGACCAAATGTTTCCACAAACATTTTGGAGAGGACAAGAGTCTTGCAGGACCTATAAAGAAGGTAAATGGATTTTTCAGATGTGCTTAAATGGATGTTGAGTTAAGTAACAGAAAGGTTATGCCTGGTTGCGGTTATGGGGTAAACAAGTGAGCCCTGTAAAAGAGGCAGTAGATACAAAAGATAAGAAGCAGCAGTAGACACTCCTGTCGATCTTGAAAAAGAAAAGTGCCACGTTGTGGGGAAGGCCATGTGCCAGGGCAATAGGTGATCTCCAGGAGCTGAGGACTCAGTTCTACTTCAAAGAGTTTACTCTAACCAGTGAACTCGGGAGCGAACCCTCAGCCTCAGAGAAGGTTGCAGCCTTTGCCGTCACTGCCACTTTCACCTTGTCAAGACCCTGCGCCAGGCACCAGTCAAGCAATATCAAAGTCTGCCTTACAGAGTCTGGGTTTTGCAAGAGCCACAATATTTATGTTGTTTTATTACATTGCAAAGATAGCCACTCTTTCTCTAAAAACAAAAAGATATTAATAGACAAAATCACTCAGAACTGATGGGCTTCAACTGGACATTCCAGGAATAGATAAAAATTGATGAAAATATAAAAGCTAGGACATTTGGAGAACTCTGAATAACATAGAAATAGAGATTTGCAAGTAACGTTTTCTAGACTTAAATTGCATTCGCATCTACAGTCTTACCCAGAATAAGAATAGGAAACCTGAGCATGAGCGAACATGATTTTTCAGTTTGGTGCAAACATGGCTTTTTAACTTGGTGATCTGTATAGATGTACCCTAAATTTCTCCTAGAGTATGTAAAACTCCTTAAATATAAACCCAAAATTTATCTTTTGAGTAGGCACACAACATAAAATACACAGGAGCAAATTCTGTATTTAGAAGAATAGAAAAAAACACAGAAAGCATTCAGCTACTCATGTATTTATAAATTACCTTTAACTAAACACATGCATTTGACAGACTAAAGGTAAAAAGGAATCCCAAAAACCAGTAAAAAGGAACTTACAGTGTAAAACAGTGAACCGATGCTTGGTAAAGTGATACTTAGCTAATCTGTTGAAGTTACTCTTTTTTTAATTTCATTTTCAACTTCTTATCTTTTCTATTTACCTCATAGATTATTAATATATTCAGCCTCATTAAAGAAGTATTACGAGATAATATTTGAGTTATGTGATTAGAATAGCATGAGAATATTCTAATTTATTATTTAAAAAACAAAACAATTTTGTATGGTAGTGTTTATTCTGTATTCCCAGATCAGAATTTGAGCCTATTTACAGTGGCTAGAAGCGAAAGCCAAAAGGAAGAGAGATAATTTTACATACAAAAATTTTACTTTAAAAATGGTTCTTTATTGCACTTGCTTCACTGCCAGTAAAAACATTATAAAAACTGAGGGAGAAAAATTCAAAAACAAACAGAAGACACTGGAGAGTTAACAAAAAACAGGGAGAAATTGGAGGAAATTCTACCTTTGAATGGAAAGAAGCATGCTTCTGATAAATGTCCAGGACGGTCCAACCACCAGAGCACCCTCTGAATGGGGGGCATCCTTATTAGGTTGAGAAGTCAACTCAACATGATTGCATTGGGACGAACTGAAGCATTTCCCTCTCCTCTTAGAACATGTGAAGGTCCTCTCTTTTATTACAGGTTCAAGAAAAATTGGGTGAAGAGAAAGTCATCTGGCCCTGGACTAACTGCAACTTCATGAAGCTCCTCCTTTTCTAGTTCCTGCCCCGCTGACCTCCTTATTGTTTCCTAATGGGGTACAGGCGGAACACTTCACCTGATTTTTTTCTCATTTTCAAATCTCAACAAACCATTTATTTACTTGGGGAATTTTTCTCTTTAAGCTCCAACGAAGACCAGTTCATCTGTTGTGTAGTTTGAAGGACCTCTTACTAATAAACTTACAGTTTGTGATTTAAATTTATTTAAGAGATAGTTTGATGAATGCCTGTGTCCCCTACTATCCTATGACACCTATGACATAATCTTGCATGCAGTGTAAGTGCTAAATTACTATTTCTTATGTTTCTGTGACATTGTAATCTTTTCTAATATGTAAAGATATAATTAATCTGCACTTGTAAGAAAAATTAAGAATATTTTAAATCACCATGAGAGGTGGGAACATATACAATATTTGTAGACCATAATAAAGAAGGCTTCAAAGTAAGGGGTTATGAATTTAGAATATAATCCATTTGATTTGTAATGGAACTTTTTTAATTTGAGCTCAGCTGCTGTGGTGATAACATGGAGAAGGGCAGACAGATGAGTGTATGAGAAATAGGATTTCTCACCAAAAAAATTTTAAAAGGCCTGGAATTTATATTGCACACACTCTCTCTCTCTCTCTCAAGGTTTTCTTACATAATCATATTACAATATTACCTCAATTTTCTATACTTTTATGCTCATATAAAATCATAATCATGAACAATATATTTATTTTTTCAAATAACTACTTTGTAAAGCAACATACAAATAGTTGCAGTTAAACTTAGATTCTTGAATGTCTGCCATCTCAAACAATTCAGTTCTCAACCAAGTTGTTCACAGAAAAAAATGTCTCAGTTATCAAACAAAACTTAAGTTCTCAACCTGACATCTCTCTCATGCTGATAACTGTATGATCAGTGAGTGTCTCTCAAGCAACAAACCAAGAATGTGCAACCATGAGTTCAATTTGGTTTCTGAACAAATCGCTTTTTGAACAGCCTTCTGGAACAAATTAAGTTTGTGAATCAAGGTTCCACTGTATTTTACCTTTTGTCCTATAGGTGTACATTAAAAAGAGTTGGGTTTTTTTGCCATGCATGTGTACTGGTGCTTGTAGGAGCAAATTTTAAAATCAGATTTTTCGAAAGTACAAGTTTGTGGACACTGACTATCCAATCCAAATTTTATTTAGTTCTATACAATTGGTATTGAAGAATATAAGGCTAGTTCACTTAAGCAAAATGTATAGTTCCTTATAAATACTAACTACCCATAAAACAAGACTTCTTCAACCATTGCAGTCCCTGTTTATTTACCCATAACTACCTCCTACCCTTTTGAAGAAACCTCCATAGATACTAGAGCACATTCTGCAAGCTAGTAAACTACCAGCCATAAAAATTGTGTTTCATGTTTCCATCTGTCTTAAAATTTTTTCATCAACTATAGGAAATTCAAAATGATCCACTGTATTCATTTGTTCCACAAATCAATGAAAAATTCTTTGGGTCTGTTTCATGGTTAATGCAAACCTGAAATCATCAAAGAAGTAAACAAATTTCCTTTGCTACACTGTCAGGGAGTGCATATGTTAACCTGTATTAGTTTGAATAACCTAGGTAAAATCTTAAAGTATCACGATGCTAAATTACACCAACAAATTTGTCTGAAAGGAATCTAGTATTTTGACCATTGAATGTTTTTAATAAAAGTATGCATTTTAAACATAAGTGTTCTTGAACATCCCTTAGAATAGGTTAAAAAATGTTAAAAATGCAAAGTTTGTGAACATTCTTAAATTTTTTCACATGAGTTATGAATTATATATTTTAGAAATCCCTAATCAACACCTTCAAAGCAAAACAAAAGCACATTCTATTTAGTTTATCACATGGCCTCCACCTACTTAAAAACACAGCAATTCAAAATATTGTTATATATTGAAAAAAGTACTTCACCTTAACACTACAATCAACAGATGTTGGTGATGAGAACATATGGTTCTCCCATAGTACCTAAAATTAAACTTTAAAATGCTACTATTTGTCTCATTTTTTTTCTATAAGAATCCATTTTTAGCTTTTATATCTCAACATTATATTGTTATGTTTCACTATCTCCTTAGGGAAAAGATCTTTTCAATGTATTTTTTATCAGTCTTGCATTGAACTATCACAGAGAAAAATGATAGATTTTAAGTTAATAGGGAACAATTAGAAATTATACTTTTAAATCCTGGCTGCTTATTTAATTTTAATGCCATTAAGTTAAATTAAATTAATGTAATTAAAATTAATCATTCTATATTATGGCATTGTAGAAGATAACAGAAACTTAAGAAAATCAATTTAGCCTTCGTGCCATTTGATACAATAACTGTGGCATGTGAGGGCTAAACCGAAGAGAGGTCTGTGGTAATCACTTTAGCATTGGGTTGACCAAAAAGTCTGTTTAATTTTTTTCCATAAAATAAAAGACATACTTTTCATTTTCATCAATC
>PVJD01010945.1:0-49791 GCA_004026545.1 Mormoops blainvillei
GTTGTTGTTTTCCAAAGGAGGGTTTCCAGGCTAAATAAATTCCTCCCACATCATGGAGCGTTTTCTTGTGGTCAGCATGGCCTGAATGGCTGTGAGTAAACACGCCAACCCCCACCCCCACCCCCGACCGTCCCTTTAGATCACAAAAGAGACCGCGGCCACTTCTGCTCAAATTTCAAGTTTCCCTTTAGTCCTGCACATCCGAGGCGGAGAACCTTTCGTGCCTCACTCTGAGGTCAAGCTGAAGTTATTTTGCATCCTCGGAACGAGATGCTCTCAAGCCAAGCGCCACAGATGCCCCGGGGGTTCGGAGAGTCCCCTATAACCTGCATGGTGCTTTTGTTAGTGGGTAACAGCGAACGTACTTTCTGTTGAGCGGAGGGTCTCCTCGTACAAGTCTGTGACCCCAAAAAGAGGATGAGCGCCATTTCGGTTCTGAATATCAGGACACCTCCCTCGGAGCGTAACGGGAGTTTCTTAGGACAGGTCATGCACCTGCCACTGGTGCGCACCTGCCGCTGGCGCGCACCTAACGCTATCAAGCATTTCCGTTTGCAGGTGGCCCACGCTGTGTCTTTTATCCACGGACGTTATCTCTGCTCCTTAATCGTAAGCTGCTCCGAAGGGCAGGGGGTATGTGCCTCACGTCCTGCCCCCTTGTCGGCAGGGCAGGTATCCCCTGAACGCAAAGTCCTTCTCTCTCGGAGGAAGGACCGTATTTGAGTCAGACACGTCTTGTTTGCATCTCGCCTGGAGGATTCAGAGTGAGTTCGTGGAACTCTCTGGAAAACCGGGGTCCTGAGGCTTCCTACTGGAAGTGGGGAATTCCACGTTCCTTTTCCCCTTGGGTGACAGACGTGGCCCAGAAGATGGTGCCGGAGGTCTCCTTGGTATTTTACCAAGCACCTCAGGGGCAGGTTGTTCTTACGGAGCCGTTGCTGCGTGCCAGGACGGTTACGTGGTTTATTTGGGGGTTTATTGCCTCCCCACTCGGGGCCCCCCACAGCACAAGGAGCTGTACTGCTGAGCAGCTATAGCAGGTGGTGTGTGTGTCCTAAGGTGGGAGAATGAAGCCACAAAGGCAGCACCAGGAACACGAAACGGGGCAGGCGGTGGTGGGCGCATCCCACCGTCCCTGGAGCGGGATGGGGGCCGCGGCTGAGGAACCGCTGGCTTTACCCAGGGGGTCCGGGCAGGTGTCTGCTCAGGCGGTTGTGGGTTGCAGAACGGAAAGAGACCTCCTCTCACGCAGCCTTGATGGGGGTGTCAGAGGGCGGGAGTCGGCAGCCCTGCTTTGTCCACGTAGGGGTTGAGTATTTGGGCATGTGAACGGCTCGGCAGTCACCAGGCGAGCACTAAGCTGTGACAGCTGGAAGCTGGGGTCGCGGTCAGCATGACATTATTGACCGGGATAAAGCAGGGCACCTTTCCGTCCCCTCGGCAAGGGCGTGTGCTCCCTGGACCTCCTGCAGGTGCCCCCAAACCGCCACAGCGCTCACGCGTGGTTTCGATGCCGTTGTCAAATTCTCTGTGTCGTCTTCTAATGGATGATTCCTTAGAAAGCGGCGAGCCTTGGCCCCCGGCTGGGTTCGTTGGACGAAGTGCTGGACACGGCAGCAGATCCCTGGCTGGGAGCCTGTGGAGAGTGTGGGGAGGGTGCGCCGTCGCCATGGAAACGACCCTGTCAGGGTGAGCATTCGTTGCTGTCATGGAAACGACCCCACCGCTTTGTTCCCCAGCACAATCAACGAGGCAAGACTGGGGGCACTTTCTAGAGGGAGAGGCTAGAGGCCAGCAGAGATCAGAAGTGAGGGGGCAGGACCTCGTGTCCAGGAGAAGGACCCTTCACACTGGAGACAGCGTGGGTACGTGGACGGAAGTTAAATAAACCTTTGAGAGCCCCCTCCGCTCCTTGGTTCATTAATTAATTAATTCAGTGGATGGGATGGACCATTTCTATGGACACAGAGGATATATTAAGAGGCCGTACACACAAAATTTTTTTTACTTTTTTTTTTGTTTCTTTGTTTTTGTTTTTGAACCTTGGTTGGAAAGGAAGTAGATGGACCGTGGTCTTAAGGACAGACTTTCAGATCCCAAAAAGAGCTGGGAGGGTAATAAGAGTTGGGACCATAGCTGCTGGTGGTGACGGGGAACTTGCAGCTGCGGGACCAGGGCAGGTATCTCTGCCGAGGATGACATTAAGGACATGAGGAAAGGGCAGAAGAACACCGGCCCAGAGAACAAGACAAATATGTCCCTGACAGAGATTCTGGTCGAAGTAGTCACCTTCCGCCGTGTGAATAACTCTGCGAGTTTGCTAGAATTTAATAAAACTAACGGTAGGAGTTCAGGATCATGCTACGGGGAACCCAGTGTCCTCTGGGGCTGCCGGGATTAGGAGGGGGGCGCACGGCCAGAAATCCCATTTGTACTTTCAAAAGCTGTTCAGGGGCTGAAATACCCCATCTCTTGCCATTTTCCACACCAACAAAAATGCTCCGGACCTTACAGAGGAGAACTTTCTTCCCTTGAGTTCTTACCTTTGCCTCAGCCAGGCTTCCTCGGTATTCATTTCCATTTTGATTGAGTTGACGGGCGGCTGGGTAATTAGCGAGATGCTTCTGAAATAAGAAGGCAGATGAAGGGAATAATCGCGCAGTTTCCATTTCATGCTAGGAAAGAAAGGTTCATCAGACAACCTCCGAAGGAGAGACGAGGTAATCTTGGTCTGGAAAACTGTAAAATTTTAGGGCGCCATAATGTGGCTCACGTCAGTTATGAGCCAAGAGCGTATGAAATATAGTTGAACGACATAATATAAATTACTCTCTGGGCGTCCGTTTTTTGAACATAAACATTTTCAAATACACACCTGTGCAAATGTCAAGAACGGCAGGTGGTATATTAGTTTTTACGTTTAATATGTATGGGGGAGTGAAACGAAAGAGGGAAAAGAATGTTAAAGTGAGAATTTTAACGAAAGAACATATTGGAGATGCGAAAGCATTATGAAGGACTTTGTTCTTTTAGGGTCTGATCATGCGTGATGGTACATGTAGCAGCTCAACTTTTATTGGCCTTCTTTTGCAAATACGCCTGCGACTCGGTAGAAGCAACAGCATAAAAGATGAAAGGGCGCGGACCCAATCAGCTTTCTCTCTCCGCACTGGCCCGCCTCGAGGCGGTAAGAAAGACCGTAGGTTAGTCTAGTTGGTGGTTATTTAATGTCAGTGGTTGTGTCGACCCGTGTGACCGCGCCTGTCTGGGGTCTTCGTCTGCACCTTTCTTTAAATCCCAGAGAAGACTGCGTTGGGCGATAATGTTTCACGCAGAATCCAACGTGCAGCCGGTGGAGAGAGGGGCCCCAGTCTGCTCTCGGGGTGCTTACTTCGTTGCCCGTGAGCCCTGCCTCACGGCGAGGGAATGAGCAGAACTGGACCATCCCATGTAGGGAAGATACTTGCTTCCGTGAAACTCGAAAAACGTGTATCACACAGTCATGACATTTACCAAATTCATCAACGCGCTCTTTCTGCCCAAGTGATCACGCGTGACAGCCTTCTCATCCACGGCGCGCTCTGGAGTGAGTTGGTGGTTACGGACAACCACAGCTAATTTTAATAGGACCGATGTAAGAACAGTTTACAGGGCAATTTACGCGGCTGGTTTTCTTGCTCCGTTCTTTCCATTGGAAGGGCGCCGTGATGCTAAACGCTAATTCCAGATATTTTTGTAAAGGGGAGCGTCTCTGTTCCGTCTGCCTCTAGATGGTCCAATGCCGAGTCATCGTTTCGATCCGTGGCGCAGACAGCACGTCGTACGGCATTTGGAGAGAAGCAGGTGCTTTGCCGGCAGGACTGGCCTGTGTCGGAGCCCGATTTCAAAGACGGGGCTTGGGTCTAAAAGGATGAGCTTCGCTAGGAAGACGTCACATCCGTGCTCTCAGTGCCGCGCTGATGAGGCATCGCAGGCTGCTTCCGCACGCACCTCAGTCTTGTCTTTTCTCCTCCAATTCTCCTCCTCGCCCGAGTTCAGGTTCCCATTGGGTTTGCTCTGCCACGACAGCCAGGCTCTCTCTTGGGAGCCCCAGGTTTTGGCGACTCACCTTGAGAGTTGCCTTTAGAACACGCAGATGGGGCCACCGTCCTTTTCTGCTCGGAACATGGTGATGCTTTCCTGGCCTGTACAGATCGAGCCCCCATCTCTGCAGACAGAGCTACGACCTTGTAACTCTTCTGTCAAAATCATGGACCAGCGCAGCCTTCTCCGTGGGGCTTTGTCTGTCCCGCGGTGGCGGGTTCTCCCCGAATCAAGACGAATCGTGTGAGCTTTGTACCGGTACACGCCTACCTGTCCCTCTCCATTCCTGAGCAACTTGTATTTCTTCCGTGGGGGCAGAACGGGTCTCTTCCCGTCGCTCATTCTCGGTTTGTTCTCCCCGGCATCATTCTGGCAGCTGCTCCCACCGTCTCCCGTCGCTGAGAGGATGCGGTGGGCTTCAGTCGTGCACTGTAGCTCTGGGTCGCATGGTTGACCAGACCTTAACCCCAGTCCCTGAGAAGCTTCCCTGCGTTCGTCTGGCTTGGGGAGGTGGCCTTTCCACCACGTCAAGAGCGTGGCCACCACGGCCTGGGGCCCTCGGCTTGCTCTGAAGGTGACTGTCCTTGTGGTCAGTTGCACGTGGCTTGGGAAGAGGCGTCTGAAACAGCCACATGCCCTGGGGAGACGTCGGAAGCTCTGCTTTTGGGGTGCAAATAGGAGACGCTGGCTCCTGAGAGACTGGGGGTTTCCCAGCCACCGAGCAGCTGATCCGCACGGGTCCAGACCTCGCAGACTTCTCACTGGGTGTGCGGACTGTCGCCTGTACAGCAGGTAGCTCCCAGGTGCCGGCCACTGCTCTGATGATGAGCTTGGCTTCCTGCCCTGTGTCCTGCCGAGTTGGGTGGCACCACATGGACTTCGGGTGGTCTTGTGATTTGCACCTTCCCTCCGACCTGAGAAGACCCTCACTGGACTTCCAGGGCAAGGATCACAGTCCTCGTCACAGAAGACGGGCTTAGTGCCTCCTTTCGTCTCTGCTCCGACTCCTTCCAGCTCGGGGAGCTCGTTTCCTGTGGATGTTTCCGGGGTGACGCTGCTGCACACAGTCATACAGGTTTGGGGCGCACCCGTCCCCAGCGCCCCATCCCCGCACCGCACAGAGTAGCCACAGCTTCTCACTTCTTCCTCTGTCATCGCCTTTAAAAACCAGCGAACTCGTCCCCGCTTGCAGCATTTGTTTTTCCTTCCCTCACGGCACCTTTTTGGGCCTTCTGTCTTCCCATCCCTCTTTCCTAATTTATGTGTCTCATGTATATTATTAAACAACTTCCCCAAGGCATCTCGCTGTTGACCGTGCCTGGCCTGTCTCCCTTCTTCGGAGCGCAGCACGCACAGCCCAAACAACACAGTCTCTTCTCCGACCGCTCTCCGTGTGCTCTCGTGACGTGGCGACAGTCATTGGGCAAAGATGGCCCTCTGGATGGATTTTCGCCCGAGGGAACAAGGCTAAAATCCATGGTATCTCTCCAGCCCAATTCTAGTCAACCCCAACTTTAAGCCCACGGGAGGTCCATGCCAGGGTGGTCATTCTCTATGATGTCGTGGGTTCCTCCCCATTTTATTGCGTTCCAAATCCATACACAGCATGGGTGGCGTGGTGTGCGTGCCCCTGAGCAGAAATGTAAAGAGTCACTTTCTGCTGGAAAGAAATGAAACTGGGGTAACAGGACTTTCTGGACAGAGGAAGGGTGACTGCTGGACGTGTGCTGGGGAGTACAGAGATGGCAGGCCACCATGCGGATCGCGTCATTGCACCAGGGGCCCCTAAAGGGCATGTGGGAATGGACCCAGGGTCCTTGCGCACGAGAGACTCGGGTGGGCAAGGTGTCAGAACAAGAAAGGGCCGCGTTCGCTTTGGGAAAAATAAAAGGTCCTTGTTGCATAAAGAAGAGGATGTTTTGGGAGGGAGTGGAAGGGGGCGTTGATCCGGGAACGAGGCCGACCACTGTGAATGTGCGCGTGAGGGGTCCGGGCTCCACGGAGGCTGCCGGGGTGATTAACTCTGGTTTCTAGAGAGAGGCCGGTCTGTGGCTGAGAGGGGAGGGGGAAGGTGAAGACCCGGATCGTGGAGCTTCAGGGCAGAAGTTGGGAGAGGGCGGGCGCAAGGCTAACAAGGGATCTGGCGTCTGTGAAACGGGGGAGAGACCCAAGTGTTACCCTGAAGTGTGGACTCGGTGTGAGAGCCGGCAGGCTGAGTGGAGGGATGGTGGGACAGAGGGTAAGGGGAGGTGGCCACCAAGCAAAGTCAGCAGGGGGCGCTGGGACCAGCTGAGGTCTCCCCCAGTCTCAGTACCTTGGGAAGCTGACCTGACGGCCAGAGAAATGGGAGGCGTTCTCCACAAACGCACAGCTGGTCGCCTGGAAGTCCTCATTCAGGTTCTCATACCCAGAGACCGGAATGTGTGCTTTTCAGTAATTCAGTTGGTTTCACCGAAGGAAAAAAAAAACGAAAAAAAAAACCCCAGAAGTTAAATAACCCCGAGATTGAGATACCCAAGCAGCAAGCCCTCCTGCTGACACCAGGGAAATCTGTCCCCAGCTTTTTTCTCAAAGTCCCGGGAAGTGGGAAGACACCTGTAGCCTGGGTGGCGCTGTCCCTTGGATCAGTGCGTTTCTTAGCTCAAGGGGAGGAAAAAAAAAAGGAAAAGAACTTGACTTTGTCGTGGGTGGTTTTGTTTGTAGTCTCTTAAGTCGTCATCAGCTGTCCGTGGGCCCGAATTAATAATGTGTCACCTTGACGAGCCAGCTCCTTGGACTGCGTTCTAGAAGCCGGGCTGTTGTCTGTAATGCACTCCCCAAGTATCCTCATTAACGATGTCGGCCAAGGGTCCCTCTGGGGACCCTTCAAATTCCAGTCTCACTCGTGACAGAACAAGGGCAGGGCGTCCACTGACACTCGGAGACTCCTCCGCCCACACGGACCACAACATATATTTAAGGGGTGTCATGGCATGTCACGCCGGACGGCAGCTGACCGCGGCCGGAGTTCTCACGGCATCAACCAGATCAGGGGTCCCCCACCCCCACCCCACTCACCCCTCTGCGCAAATCCATCAACAGTTGGAAGGTGGCCGAGGCCCAGCTCACCCCACCGTCATGGACTGAGCAGTTCTTATATTATCCACTTTTTTGCTTCAACGCATGGACGGCTTTGCAAAAGCTTTATTTTTGTTTCTCTCAGATTGACGTAGTTTTTCCCACCCGCGGCCCCCAGTGGCCCAGAACATAGAAACAATTCAAATAGACCATAGGAATCATCTGTTGGCTCCAACTGTTACCTTTTTAATGACGGCGTAAGCACGGGGCTTTCCCTTCTGGATGGTTTCTTCCTCATTAATGAAAGGCTGCTTATTATTATGTTTTTTTAAAGCGAGGATTAAATCCTGTGTTTCTATATCTTGCAGTTTTCTCCCACGGAGAGAGCGTCTCTGCCCAAGTTTACGGGGAAATTTCTCTGGCGTGGAAAAGACAACGCTATTAGATTAGACTGTAGGAACATTTTGGAAATAGCCCAAATTATAGTACAGGCCTCTTTAGCCTTTTTAGCCGTGACCCTAGATACCTTTTGTTTCTCAAACCTTTCACGTGAGCCTGTTTAGGGTTAGATGCACTTTGGTCTGTGCACCGGGTGGGAAACTAAGGAACATCGGAATATGATGGCCGAGGGTTTTGGTCCCGTTGGACTCATACGTCATTCCTGTCCGTCATCTGACGGCTGTATCACCATGAGGTATTTCTTATATTAGACGACAGGGAGTTCTCCTTTGTTTTGCATTTCAGTCGGAACGAAATTATTCTGCATTTTCTCGGTGAAGTGTCTTAACTCACCAAAGGGCATGTCTTGTTCTAGTCACCAGTAACATGAGTGTAAATGATCGAATCCACTCTGAGATGATTAAAGGTGGTTTATATGCACTGTTTCTGAGTGAGCAACTAGCTCCTGAAACATTTTCAGGGGACGTAAAAAAAAAAAAAGTATGGCGCTTCACTTAAACATTCAATTTTACTTTTTGGAACACTACTTCGTGAAGCTGGCAATCCGTAAGAGAGTAACTTACTGATAGGAACTAGCGGTCGTCCACCTTTCTCTGTAACGGTGTTTGGCTGGGCAATGACTTTTGGCCATTATTCGTATCTTCTACTATTATTTTCTCATCTGCAACGTTTGTGTTCACTTAGTCTTTCATCCGGCCGTTTTACTCTCGTAAGTCTTGTTTCTTTCATCCTTAGCACCAACACCATGTATTTCATTCTTTTTGGTTTGGGTTAGCTCTTAACAGGACGGACGTCCTTTATACCTGGGTATTCGGTAAATGTGTCATCGCCTTCGTTCTTTGGGATGGGCCTCTCGGCCTTGTTGCTTTCTGATGAAGCATGGGGTGGAACAGAAAAACTAGGGACTCTTAGCTCGGTGCCCTCCAGGCCTTGAAATGGACTCTCCCACCGAGAGCAAAACAGTCCTTAGAACCAGTCGCCCCTTGGTCGGCCGGTCCAATGTGCTCGCCCAGCCTGCCTGCAGCGGGGCAACACAGGTGAATGGGGACCCGGAGACACCTGCGGACCCTCATGAGGGCTTTGGGAGGACACTTTTTGTCTTCTAATAAAAGGTACCCAAATGGCTCATGACAACTACCTCCCTTCCCTTCCTTGGCTGGGCATTCCCTGCATGGGCCTTTCACGTTGCCAGCTGCTGCCCGAGGACAGGTGAAAACTTGATGGCCAGGGAGAGCCGCCCTGGGTTCCTGCCGCCTGGCGCAGCCACCGAACCGTCAGCGTCTCTCACCGCCCTTCTGCTCTAGGGAAAATATATAGTTCTTCCTCCGTTTTCAATGTCCCCAGTTTCCATTTTGCCACCGACGCTGCCAGCGCATTCCCCACCAAGACTTTTATCTGAGATAAGATGGTAGGTGCTTAAAGGTGCCACCCTACTACCATCAAGAGAGGCGCTGGACTGCAGAACGTGCGTCCAGGCGCAGGCAAAATGCCATAAAGTTGTCCGCATGGGGCGGCAGTCGGAAGGAGGACATTTGTTTCCGTTTGAAGAAGACCAATCCCGCTGAGAGATGATTTCTTCTCTCTTCCGCTTCGGAGGTTAACCGAAAAGCAGAACCGTCAGTGTAGGAGAAGGCCGTCCGTGTCGGGCGAGTTTAAACGGTCAGTCGCAGCCCTGACCAGCTAGCCCAGCTGGCGGCAGCGTCGCCCGTTTGCCCGGACTGCAGGTTGGATCCCCACTCGGGCACGTACACGCGTCAGCCGGTGCGGGCACAGATCAGTCAAACAACGCATCAAGGCTTGTCTCCCCCTCTCCCCCCGCTTCCTTTCTCTCTGTAAGATCAGTAAAAGCATGTCCTCGACTTGAGGATGGAAAAAATCTTCCCTCTCAATGGCTCTATTTGCTGTCGTCCTTTCTATCTTGACTTTGCTGTCGTTCCTCAGCTGCGGTGATGATCATGAGCTGGGTTTTCATCGGTGGCCATAATCATTGCCTTCTCTCATCCGCTGTGTTTGCCTTAGTACTGCCCCGCCCGTCCTTTAATTGTCCCTGTGTATCCGCGCCAGTGTCCCTGGGCATGTCCTGTCTTCTCTGGGGCACCGTGGCACTGTTCCCTGTCCCCACACAGGGCCCCGGGCACAGACCTCAAACACCTGTCTTCTCTCACCCGTCATGGTCTCAATCCTTGCTGTCTGCGTGCCCCTCTACCTGGTTTGAAGACGGACTTCCCGGAATGCTGGGAGTCCCAGAAAACATCATGGAAACCATCACTCGGTCCCAGGGCACGTGCTTCTGAGGCAATGTGGACACATGTCCTCCTGGGAAAGACAGGTGGGCTTCCTTGTCATGCAGACGCCCTTTTCAATTGTGTGCCCTTGTTACCTGTCCCCAATGATAAGAGTCTTGTCAAACTTGAACCCAGCTTTTCAAGAACCTTCTAGGAATCTGAGACTTCGAAGGGTTTCTAAGGAAGAGGAAGGGGGTGGGTGACCAATACAGGAAGCCCGAAGCGTGTCTGCCATTCACCCAGTTGTGAGACGCCTGTGCGGGAAGAACATAGACTCTCGGACGGAATCTAAAAATAGGAAAGAACCAAGGAAGAATGAAAAGGACCCAGGATGCGAAGGGTGGAGGGACTGAGAAGTATCGATCAGCAGCCACAAAATAGTCATGGGGACGTAAAGGCCAGCACAGGGAATACAGTCGGAAAGATTGCTGTGGCTAGGTTTGCGGCCAGGGCTGCCAGACGCATTGGGGGATCACTTCACACATTATATGCCTGTCCAATCGCCGTGGGGTACATCTGAAATGACGATAAAATAATAGGGGATGTCAACTCTAATTGGAAAAAAGAAAGAAAAGAAATGTGAACAGTGTGGATCTGGAAGGTGAAGTGGTGAACGAGAGAAATAAATGAGGATACCATTTCCTTTCTCCATCGGGTCAGCACTGACCTGTGTACTTACCTCCACAACTGAAAGACGTTTATCGCTTTTTTCGATTGGTGCCCGGGACTGGCGAGGCGAAGGCCCCTGTCTCTAATCACGGAAGGGACGGATAAACTACACGGTGTTTTGTGGAAATTCCCTGGCTCAGGAAAGAGTCCTTGCGCCACGCTGGGGGAAGAAAAGAAATCACTTAGTTGGATGAAAGCGTAAACAAGATATGACAGCGAGACCATAGATTGTTGGAACAGAAAACAGCAGAAAACATATTTTCTCAGTAAATAAGGGGCTGCCTTAAGTTCTCATTGTTTTTGGTCAAGGTGTTATTTTCGTGTCTCAGTGAACGTTTGGGTTGCCGTCTTCCCAGCCCGCCAAGCGCTCTGGTGTTCGATGACGGTCATGCACGATGTATTTGCCGAAAAGGTGGTCCCGGGTCGTGCGCGGAAGGCAGCGGTTGTGAAAGGGGCCCAGGTTTGAATGCGGTTCGCGAGGCGCGGAAAGTCGTCTGGCAAGACTGCAATTAGGGAGTAAGAGAATGTATAATTAACTGCCTGTGTGTGTGGGGTAGACAATTAGAGGATGAGGCAACAGATGGTTTAAGGAACTGATTGCCGGTTTCAGGCAATAATGGGAAAGGGAAGAGAACGTCACGACGGTGGGCTGAAATTGTCCGGGGAAGGCGGGGGGTGCCTCGTTCTGATGCTCTGAAGCTGGCTTCTGTGGAGCTCGACTCTGTTCCAGGGGATACTGGTTTCGGTTGGTCTTATCTCACCGGAGAACCGATGGCGCCCCGTCCACAACGGGCCTGGCTTGGAGACGAATTTCTGCTTCACGGTACGGGCAGCATAGCTACCGACAAAATCGAATCCTCTTCCTTCCCTTTCTAGAGTTTGCCCAGATAGGCAATTGTGACGCCAGCCCTCGCTGCTAAGTGCTCCTTGGTCCAGAGCAGACTTTCGAGTGAGTTCCAAAATCGAATTCACTTTGATCCACAGTCTCATATGCATTCCTTGTGTTTTCCTCGCTGTAAAACATCTGCATGATTAATCTTCCAGGAAAACCAAAGGTCAGGTATTTGGGGATTACACGCACACGAAATTGGTAATGATTCATCCTTTACGGAAGGCCAACACATCCATCATGTTACATTTGTATTTTATCCCATTGTATGTTCTCACCGAAGGCATTAGTTTTAAACTGGACCTGCCGTGGGTATAGAATTTCGGATAGCCTACCGAGACAACATATCTGATATAAAAGTGCAGTGCTCATAATGGATCTTGTAAGTTTAAAATTAGGTTTAATGGTTTTAATTGCAGGGGAACTTGTAATGGGTCATGTTGCCCCGTATGTGTCATTTATTATTCAAATAACAATGGGATGCCCCTTCCTCTGAAAATGGCTCATTCCCTTTGCTTTTAATACAGTAAAAATAACAATTACTTACCATGAATGGGTCATTTTTATAAACCTACTCAATAGGCCAGAAGGGATTTAAAAAGCAAGATTTAGAAAGACACCTAGTTTGTTTTCGATGCCATGGTTTCGGATCAGGTAATTGATTTTAATGGAGTTTTAATGACCTGTATGTTGCAGGTTTGCAAACTGTGAATCCTTTTCTGAGTCACGTGGGTGGGCAGCTTCGAGATGTCACCCGCGTCACATGGTGACAATTAAAAATTTTGTCTTCAGAGATGAAAGCGGTAATTTATTTCACCTCCCAGCTCTTGCTGCTTAAATAATTGCCTGGGTGTTTGTATTATACTGTGTACGGACGCGCGCATTTGAACGTCCTTGTTTGACTGAAAGACCATTTTTTTCTCATCAGTAGGATTCTGACGCTTGAAATTCTGCCAAAAGTTAGGATGATGAGTTTCAATGTGTTGGTAACATCTTTTTTTAAAGGATTTAATTTTTAAAAACAATTTTTGATTGATTTGAGAGAGAGACAGAGAGAGAGAGAGAGAGATTTGCTATCCCACTTATTGAGGCATCATTTCTGGCTTCTTGTACGTGCCCTGACCGGGGATCAAACCTGCAACCTTGGTGTATCAGGACGATGCTCCAACCAAGTGAGCCTCCCGGCCAGGAGTCACTGTGTTTGGAACATCTTTAGGTTGCGTTTCAAAATTTGAAATGTTCGTTATCACACACCTACGAGTTTTATCACGTACATGAAACCGGAAAACCCTGTGATCGTGCAGCCTGTCACCACCAGCACCCGGAAGCAGACAAGGACTGAATCTCTTGGGCATCTTCTTCGGGTGGCCAGCAATGTGAGGAGAAGGTGGGTTATATACCTGAAAAGACCATCTTTCATTTCCTTTCAAAGCAGCCTTTTTTTAAGGAGGAAAAAGTGTCGGTAAGGGTTTTGGAACTCAGAAGCCAGGCCCAGGAGTGTGCAACCGGCGGCCCGCGGACTGCACGCGGCCCCGGACGGCCATCCGTGTGGCCCAGGACACCATCATAAATTTGCTTAAAACGTTACAAGATTGTTTTGCGGTGACATGTCGCAGTGTATTTAATGTGTGGCCCGAGACAACTCTTCTTCTTGCAGTGGGGCTCAGAGATGCCAAAAGGTTGGACACCCCTTCAGCTAAAAGCTGCCGTCCAGTCATTTCCCGAGCGTCCTCTCATCTGTCCACCGGTGATTCTTTATCTGGGTCCTGGGCAGAGAGGGGGCCTCTCTCCTTGGAGCACAATGGCTCAGACACCATGTTCACGGCGTGTGGCCCCCCAGTGCATCCCAGAACAGGAATTGGTGGTGGTCTCCTGGAGTCAGCGTGGGTCAAACCTTCAGTTCCTGAAACAGGAGCCTTTTACAGGCATTCGTTGCTCAGCCCAGTGACTACAACTACCGAAGACCGAAGTCGTCCAAGCCGGGACGTCCCCCATCCTACAGCAGAGCCGATCAAGGAAACTTTTTAGGTCAGAACTTGGCGGAGTCTCTAAAATCTTATGTTTTGGGCTTCCCTGGAGGCATGTTATTGTCGACGCCTCCTCTTCAACCTGCTAATTGGGAAATAAGGCTTGCAGTTTTTTAACTTGATTATTTGTGGTGGTTCAGTGGACAGAAATCCTTTCCTGAGCTCACACCAGGCCCTCCGGCATCCGAACAACTAGGTTTTATTCAAACAACAACTTTGAGTTGAGATGGAGATGCAACGCCGCGGGCTCAGTTAGCCCACTGGCCTCTGTCGGGGATCATGGACTCATCGAATCGGCCGTCTTTCCATAGGTACCGATCACGGGCGGTTTAATGGGTTTCAAGAGGAGGAAGAGACTGAAAGGCACTTTGTCGTTTCATCTGCGTGATGAACCGTTCAGTCAGCACTTCTTTCTCCACAGTTTTGGGAGCCTCTTGGGTTCCAGTCCAGCTCTACCGCCCCGCCCCGCTCCCGACCATGTGCCTGTCTCCCCAGCTTCGCTACCGTGCCGCACCAGAGCCTAAACTTGCCGTAAAGTGTCCGATCTGAGCTCGGTGCTGCAGAACCCCGATGCCTCTGTGCAGCACACTGAGCCCGCCCCTCGATGGCCAGCCGCCTCCACCCTTTCTCCGAGGGCTGCTGAACGCAAGCCCTTGGACCGAGACTGAGGACCCATGCACATCACGCGGTCCACGCCTGGTCCTTCCGGTTGACGTTATTTTTTCCAGTGTGACCCTGAGGACAACATGATGTCTGGATTCTAACGACCCTGACGTTTTATGTTACCACCGTGGACGACTTGCTTACTGTACCTATTAGGTGTCAAGGGCCTTCCTTATATGTTTTCTTTTTTCTTTCCTTTGCTGCTTGTCGTCATTAAATCTGTATCATTACAAATGTGGATCGTCGTCCTAATGCACCGACATTGCAGGTTCAAGCCCCAGTCAGGGCACACGCAGGAATCGACCAATGGTGCGTCGGTACGTAGAATAGCAAATGGATGTTTTTCTCTCTGTGTCTTCCTCCTTTCCTCTCTCTGTGTCTCTCTCACAATCCATTGAAAAATTACAAAACTATGTTCATCGCATCCCGGACGTCCCTCCCCCACGAGCTGAGGAATTGGCTTCTCTCAAGCCGATGTTTCCCGTGATGTGCGTTGGAAGTGGAAGCCATCCTCCCCCTCCGGCTACATGTCCTCATCGCCCTTTCCCTGCCGGCTCAGGGACACCCTTTGTAATTTTGTGTCCAAGGCTGAACACACGCGATTCGTAAAGAGACTGAATCTTCGCCGTAGACCGGCCCCAGTCAGCTCCATTGCTGTGAGCCTGTCAACGCGCGGTGTCTGGCTAAGAGGGGCCAACGGGCTGTAGGCTGCTGTCCCGTCGCCGCCTCCCAGTTCTTTGCTTTCAGAGCCCTAGTGCCCGCCGCACGCCATCCCGGGGCTGTCCCCTTGACACGTTTCATGCCACTCTGCCTGTGACCTTCCCTCTCCTCCCTTCAGCACGATCACAGCAACAACAACGATGACGACAACAAAAAGTGGCCCCCCCCTTGCATGACCTGGACCCTCGCTTGCCTTGAAATCTCTTCGGTGACGGAGCACCACCTGGGGCGACGGGACCGCAGCGGGGGCCTGGGCGCATGAAGGCCGGGCGGCACAGAGGAAGTGAGACGAGCTGAAGCGCTTGAGGTGGTTGGAGAGTTTTGCGTGTATTTCAGGAGCTGTGCTGCTGGTGGCCCCCTTTGCACCGTTGTGGCACGGGTTTTCCAGAAGCAGCGGAGTGGCCGACCCTTCTCAGACAGGAATGATTTGAATTGATGGCCACAGGAAAGCGGAAGATTTTTCGGTGGGTCCCCCGCGACCACCTCAGACACCTGCAGAGGAAAGCGATTTCGTCTGGCATAGAATTTCTTTACAGAGCCCCAGTCAAAATTCAATGCCTCTTCGCCCTGGCTGGTGCGGCTCTGTGGATTGAGTGCCGGCCTGTGAACCAAAGGGTCGTCGGTTCGATTCCCAGTCAGGGCGCAGGCCTGCGTTATGGGCTGGGTCTCAAGTAGGGGGCGTGGGAGAGGCAACCACACATGGATGTTTTCCTCTTTCTCCCTCCCTTCCCCTCTCTCTAAAAATAAGTAAAAGCTTGAAAAGAAAAAACTTCCATTCCCCTTTCACGGTGGTTTTCAGACACGTACCTTTATGCTCAGTCAAGATTCCCAAAAGTCTCGTCGGGAGAATAGGTGCAAACGGGGCATGAGCGCTTCCATCTCCGGTGAACTGTGGTAAAATGCTAGTGCAAATCATCTCATTCTTCCTGCAGAGGACACGGGGGATCCCCATTTGGGGGCAAAAGTAAAAATCGTGGTGCGTGTGAGCTCTCTGTTTACTGAGTGGCCACCGTAAAGACTTTTTGGGGGGGAAATAGTCGTGACTTTCCAACTAATGTCAATAGGCCAGGGCAGCTAGCGATGTTCAGTAGCTCAGTGCTCTGAATACTGCAGGTGACTGCTCTCTTGGCAAATGACGTCAGCATGCCAAGGTAGCCCTACTGTGCGTTAATGATAAAGAAATGACAGGTGGAACCGAAAGCACACGATAACGCTTGGCGACCGGATAGCGTCCCTGCCGGTGGTCCCTTGGGAAAGCAGTGGGCGCACCCTACACTCGTGGGGCATTGCCCCTGCCACCGGCTTCCTCGGTGCCCCCTCTTGGAAAGCTTCCCAAGGGGAGAGGGCAGCTTGGCCCCGGGGGTGGGGCCACAGTTAATTTGGCTTTCGCGGATGGACCGCTGTCAGAAAATGTACTGGAGTCTCCCAAATCCTCTCCGTTGCTAGGAGCGCGCGCCATGCCTCGGGGACGCTGCGACCCCTGCAGGCAGCGATGAGGAACCATGCGCCTGAAAAGTGCAGGGTTACCAACTCTTAAAAACCTCTTTCCCTCCACGGTGATAGGCAGCCTGTGACCCATGTCCACGGCAGAACACCCCCTGGCCGGGGTCCCCCGGAGCCTGGCGGGCGGCGCTCGCCGGGCCCTGCCCACCCCCCGAGCCAGCAGGCAGGTTGACTCTCCGTCTGCTGCAGAACGGGGGCAGAAACGGGATCCTCGCAGACGGCGCGCGGGCTGCTCAGCGAGTGGCTTGTGCTCCTGCCAGAGACGGGAAGGGCCCCCCACCCTCCGCCTGCATCCCCGAGTTTCCACTCTGCACCTAGGCTGCCCATTGGAGGAGGCACGTCATGGCTGTCCCTTCTGCGCGCCCAGGCGTCAGTGTGCGCGGACCGGAGAGCTTCGGCGGGCTCGGCAGACAGGCAGCCTCCAGGCCCTGCGGGAAGGTCCTCCCTCCGGCGACCACCGTGCGGGGCTTTCCGGCCTGTACTGCCCATCTCCCGCGGCGCACGGGCTGTGCCCATGCCGCCAAGCGAGGGGCCTCTCTCCGCGGGGGCCCTCGGAGCCCGAGATGCCCAAGGCCAGGGCGTGAGAAAGGGGAAGAGGCACCGGAACAAAGGAAAGGCCCACCGCAGAACCGCGTGCGAAGCCGGGAGGAGGGCGCGGGCCCGGCGCGGCTTTGCGTTCACGGCTCCGCGACGTAACCGGATACCACGTGCTCTCAGCGCCTGAGGTCTGATGGGGGCAGCAGCACGAGTGATATAACGTGACGTGTCGATGGCATAAATGGAACCCACGCCCCAGCTCAGGAGGAACTCAACACGGGCTGTGCCCCTGGCGTGTTCGGCCTTTGAAACAACTGCTATGTCACGGGAGACGTAAGGCCCTGTAATGGCCATGACTTATGTACGCGCGCATGCAGTGGACGGACGGCTCGGGGGGCTGCGGTAGCGACCCGTGCGCCGAAAGGCTGTGGGTTCGATTCCCTGTCGGGGTGTGAGCCTGGGTTGCGGGTTCGGCCCTTGGTCGGGGCACGTGTCGGAGCTGCTTTATTTGCTCAGGGTCCTACGGAGGCACCATCAAGGTGTCCGCGGGCAGCTCGTGGCCTTGGAGGTTCCTGCGGGTGTCTGCAGAATTCAGTTCCCTGTGGCTGGAACGCGGGGCCCTTCGTCATTGCGGGAGGGCCGTTCTTGGATCCTGGTGGCTGCCCGTAGTGGCTCCTTGGCCACGTGACAGTCCCCTTCTTCCAGGAGCAGGGCAGGCTCTTGGTGCGGGTATGTGGCTGCGGAAGAGCGCCATGCGCCACCGGCCGATTGTGCGAGCGCCTGCCCATCCTGTTTCCCCGTAACCAAGGGGTAGGCGGCGTGCTCTCGGGGCAGGGCCAGCTCACACCCGGTTGTTGGGACTTTAGGTGAGCGTGACTCGGTGTGCATTGCCTTTGGGTGTGTCCAGCACCCCACCAGCGAGCCCCCGCTGTGTTCATTTCCCTGCTCTTCCATAACCACTTAGAGCAAACACAGTGGCTGAAACCCGTAGCAATGTCTTCTGTCAAGAAGCCAGAAAACTCCAAAATCAACGTCAGCGGCGGATGGTCCTTGTGGAGGTTTGGGAAGGCGGACGTCTTTCCTGCTTCCCTCGTGCGCTCTCATCTAAATTTCCGCCCCCCACACCGGTTAGATAATCAGATGCAGCATTGATCCAGTTTGTCTGCTTTCCAGTAGTTTCAGGCCTCAGTCCCTTTTTAAAAAGAAAAGAAATTACCCCACTGGAATGTGCACAGGTATTTTGAAAAAAACGATGTTGACGATACCGTCTCTTGGCTTCTGCTTTTTATGGACGTTCGCAGAGCGTGCCCTTTGCGGGACTGTGATTCCTGCAGTGAGTGACTTAGCTGCCGTCTTCGGGCAGCGGTAGAAAAGGGGCCCCTTTAAATGTCCGAAACTCACGAAGCTTCCCATTAAATGCATGAGTTGTATCAGATGCAACCGTTCATCTTCCAAACTACTTTTTCTCCTTGGATCTTTGCTTTGGTGATCACTTGAGTCTCCTCATTGTACTGTTAACTGGACAAAATAAACATCCTACACGGCTTCTTGAAATGTCGAACTCTTGCCAGCGTTCTTAGAGGAAAACGAATTCCTTATTGGGTTGTGACAGAGTTCTTGCTGTAAAAACGTAATATTTTATGTTATCGGTCAAGGTGGTCTCCAAAATTCTGTACACCAGCTTTTACAGCTTATGACGTTGGTGTTTGAACTCTATCCCGGGTGGAGGAGGGACCAGTGACGTTTTCCGTGTTTGAAGATCAGGACTTGATCATACAGCTGTTTTTTGTTTTTCTTCCTGTTGAAGTTCCCATTTTCGTTATAGCAGCTGTCTTGTACGTTATCCTTCTATCAAGGTTTTCAGATGCGTAAACTACAGCGTGCACGCACTGTCCCCTTGCAGACCGACTTTTTCTGGAACGTTGTCAAGCGGTGGCCCTTTCCCTGGATCCCGTTCTAATGTGCAGTATTTGTTTGCACCTCTTCTCTCCCAGGGAGTCTGCGTTTTAATTCTCCCCCGTGGCTTGCCGCTTCCGGCATCGACCTGGACCACCCTGCCCTTCCCGTCTCAGTGTGTTCTCCTCGGCCTCTGATCTTCCTCCGTTAAACATGGCAAACATTTATCTAGATGTTTTCGTAGAGCCTTGCAAACCCTGTGCTTACCTTTTTCTTCCCTGCTGATTCTACTCCCCATAAAACTCACGCCGGTTTTCTTGTATTTTCTGTCCTCATGTTTGCACACGTCAGGGTTTCCCCAGATAAGGCGTCCGCTGGCCCGTCAGATGTAAGGGGAGGGTTTCTCCTTTCTGAATGGCCCAGCAAGTCCTCGTTCCTCAAGGGCGGCGCCCCCACCAGTGCACAGAGCGGGGCCTCCTGAGACATGCAGACCCTTTGGGGTGTTTCATTTGTTCATCTCCTGCTCCGACTCGGTTTCTAACGAGACAGTCGTCCCCAGGCAACACTGACTGTGATGCAGACAATCTTAGCGTTTAGTTAACGTTCAAATACTCTGTATGAGCCAAGTGCGTAAACTGACACTGAACGTCCAGAAGTTTTCCTAAACTGCTCCGCTCTGCGCCAAGAAGCGACAGGTCGTCTCCGTCCCACAACCCCCCCTGTTGCTGTTGCTTTTGGTGGATTGAAATTCTGTTCGGTTTGATCGTTTCCACAGCAGTGTAGGGCTCGGGGGGTTTTCAGAAGCAGGAACGTAGAGCCCCGCTTTTTTGGTTTGTACAAACTCTGACACTTGTTCTCTGTGTCGGGTGGCGGAATGCAGGGCGTGGGGGAACCCTGATTCTCCCCCAATTTATTTTTTATCAGGTTTATGAAGCAAGTCCCACTGTGGTCACGCTGTAGGCACATCTGTGAGCAGACACGACGCTCTTTGGACCCGTTGACAAGGTTCACGGGACCCGCCCAACGCGACTGTAGTTTTCCGTCCTTCCACCTTCAAAGCGATGTTTGCAGCTTCTTCTTTGTTTCTGTGACGAGGACTTCCGTTGGGAAATTTCAGGGTGCTGCCTAGACACGGGGTTCGGAAGGACTGACAGCCGTCAGAAGGGAGGGCGTTTGCGGGCTGGGTGGCAAAGGGGACCGGAAGGGATTAACTCTTAGACAACACTGTGATGGTGACCTGGGGGACACAGGAGATAGGGCAAAGGGGGCACCCAGTGACGGAAGGAGACTGGACTTGGGGTGGCGAGCACACGATCCAGTGTACAGGTGATCTTTTCTAGAATTGCACCCCTGAAACATAGATCATCTTGTTAAGCAGTCTCAGCCCAATAAATGCAATAAAAATTTTGAAAAAGGAAATCAAGCGAGACAAATTGGGGCTGCGGGGGGAGAGAGCGAGAGAGAGAGAGAGCGCAAAAGGGAGAGGGAGAGAGAGAACGTGTTGTACACAAGAGGTCTTATGTGAACCTTGAGAGCTGGTCTGGGCATCGAGCAGCAAGCAGTTTGGATCACGGGGGAACAGCGGGTTTTCCCGGGGAAGGGCTGGTGTTTGAACTTGTACTACCAGGATTTTCCACTTTCTTATGAACTCGTCTTTGGGCTGTTGACTGTTTTACGCCGTCTTTAGTCATCCCCTCTTTATTCAACAGAAAGTAATAACAATAAAAAGCAAAATCCATAACCAGGAGAGAGTTTTATAAATACCTGAAATTGCATTATAATTACCGATGAAATGAAATCGTGAAGCTAGCAAATATAACATGCTTTTACAAATGGAACTCATTTAGCCTAAGTCTGTAAACACCTAGAGAGATATTAAGCTTCCATCTTGGCCTGCAGCAAATGCTTTTATGGATTCACAATAGAATGAATTGATTGGCTTAAAGTCAGTAAGCATCTGGGATTAAACTTTCATATTAGAGAAAATCTCATCATCCACTCACCACACGGTATTGTTTCCTGAAGCAACACAGTGCTAATAGAACTATAGAAGAATATTAAAATCGAGGCAAATTGGAGATTATCAGGATGTGGCTCGGAAACCCGGGTCATGTTTTCTGATTTCCGCGTTACCTGAGGGTCTGGAGTCCCCGTGGGGGGGCGGAGAATGCGGCTTTCAGTATCTTAAAAATCTCCTGATCACTACCACTTGCATGCGAAACACGTGCTGCCACAATGTTGCATAAACAATGGGTATCCTCGATAAATAACGTTCTGATGATTTAGAAACCACGCCCCCCATTCAAACAGGTCTCTCTGCCTTTTACTGTCTCTGCGACTCCTCCAGGGGCCTCTTTCCTTTGAAATGCAAAATCCAACACCGAGGGCCCATTTTCCTTCCTCTCTGTTGTTCAGCAGGTGCACTTTGTGCGTTGCGCATTAGACCAGAAGTCCTCGGCTGCGGTCCGAGTCGTATTTATCTTGGTGTTGTATCGTTTATTTTGAGGCGTGAAACAAAATCAACTTGCCGGAGACTAACCAACCGCCTTGCATAAAACGGCTTTCGGTATTTGCTAAAAAGGTGACCCCGTGTTACCGTTCGGGTCTGAATCCCGAAGATGGCAGCTCGAAGTCCTGGGCCAAGTTCCCCCACCTTTCTCTGCTTGCTCTGCTGGTCTGAGCTCCACCGTGGGAGTGCAAACAGTCTCTGATAATTTTTATTTTTATTTTTTTCCACACGGATGCAAAGCATTTGGAGCAGCGCCCTGCATGTATTCGGCAAACAATGCAGTTTAGTTTACTGGGAGGTGATAGTGACATAACTGCTGTGGGAACAGGAGGACCAGGTGGACGGAGGAAAGAGAGTCAAGCCGCCATTTTCGCTCTGCCTCCGGCTGTCATGTGTTATAAACACCTCCGTGGACTGTGTGGGCTATTATTTCAATACCAGGTGGGTCACCGACTCCCTTCTGTTTCGTGTAGCAAAGTCACCCTCGTGTTTGCTTCTTCAGCTCCTGAACCTATAAAATGCAGGCGTCCGATAGAAGGAACGGAACCCTGAGGATGATCCAACTTTAAAAATGGGACAAGAAATACGCAGGATGAGCCTGTCCTCATAGAGTCAACAAGTAACGCACTACCCAAGAAACAAACTGAAAACAAAACCGCGGCACAGCATGGTGAGGTGAGGGGATCTGGAAGGGACCGGAACGCCAGCTCAGAGCCCGCTCTGGGGCCAAAGCCAGAGCGATGTGAGGAACCAAAGAATGCAGTGGATTACAACATCGAGGGTAACACCCGCCACCCTGCACGGGCATCGGTGACTGCAGTGATAAATAAACAGGAGGTAGGTTCCCTCTGGGTGCCGCTAACGAAGTGCCACATGGTTACTGGCTCAAAACAACGCAAGGGGGCCTTACCGTTTCGCAGGTCAGGATTCGCACCTGGCTCTCACGGGGCTCCAGTCGGCATCCGTCGCACAGACTCCCTTTGGGAGGATCAGGAGAAAAACCGAATCCTGGCTTTTTTTTCTGTCGATAGAGGCCCCTCGGGTTCCTGGGATCAGGGCCCCTTCTCGACCCAGAAACATACCAGTGGTGTCTTACCTTCATCCTTGGTCTGAGGCTGACGGGGCTTCTCTGACACCTTTTTCCCCACCCAAAGGACTCTGTTGTTTACCGTATTTGGCCATATGTGAAGTGCACTTTCTGGCCCAAGCTTTTGAGAGAAAAATAAGAGTGCGCGTTATCCGTGGATAGTGCTGATTCTGTATTTATGTAAATGATTTTCATTCTTTTATTTATGCTTATGTGTTGTAAGTGTAACTGTAGAAAGCGTTAACAGTATCCGTGTACAAGCGAATACCCTGGAATGTATAATTGGTTTTATCTATAAATAAAAACTTGAATTAAAAAAATCGAAACTTTTTGAAACATTCCCCCCCCCCCCCGAAAGTTTCTCCTAAAAATGTGGGTGCACGTTATGCACAGCAAGATACGGTGCCTTTGGGCCGCCTGCGTTATCCAGGATCATTTCCTTATTTTAAGGTCATCCGACGGTCCTCCTAAATCGCAACCGAAAAATTGGAGTCCCGTTGCCCCGTACCCTGTCGCGGTGCAGGATATAGGGATGGACGCGTGCATCCCCTGGAGAAAGGGGTGGCACTGCTGTCCCGACGCCGTACCGAAGATGAGACAAATCTAGCAAACCCAAGTCACTTCCGCTGCTCCCACCCCTCAAGGTCCCGGTGCGGGAAGGTCCCCTGGCCAGGTCCGGAGATGCACAGCGACTTTCTCCCCAAAGGTAGACTAACAAAGGGGGTGAGGGAAACCCCGAAGCCAGGTGGGCAGCGTCAGCCTCAGCAGGGACCTGCCGCGGGGAAACCGCACACCTGGACTGGCGTTAGTGTCCTGAGGAAAGCCCTCGGCCCCTGGGACTCACTACCCGAAAGGCACAGCCCCGATCTCATCACGGAAAACATCGGGAAGGTCCAAATGGTGCGGCGTTGTACGGAATGCCCGGGGAGCGCTCTCTCGGCCCGCCCAGGTCAGAAGAAACAAGGCACGTCTGCTAAGGTGTCGTAGTCTGGAAGAGCCTAATGAGACGTGACGGATCAAGTGGCAGGTGGTGTCTGCGGACAGAGGAAACAAGGACATTAGGTAAGAACGACAGAAATATGAACAAAAGATGGCCTTTGGTGAACTGCCCCATTTCGGTATCGGCTCATGAAGGGTCAGAAGCGTACCAGACTAACGTTAGAAGTCCACGTCGCAGAAACTGGGTAGGAGGCACGTGGCAACTCTCTCTGTTGTCTTTACAGTTTCCTTCTGCATTCAAAACGGACCTCAAATTTAATTTTTTAAAAAAAACAATGCCGGCGCCCTCTCTTTTTTCTCTGACTTCTAGAGGCTTTGAGCTTCTCCATGGAGAACAGCTCTGAAAACGCTTTGAAACTGTTGCAATTTTAAAATCCAACTGGGGTTTCGATTTTCTTGCTTTCTTTCTTCTTTTAAAAATCCTCACCTTTCTTGTTATTAATACGGACTCATCTAGAAAAGGAGGGATGATGACTGGCTTCACGCCTACGCAGCACGTGTTCACGTTGGCCACACCGCGGTCAGGAGTCTCTCTACACCTGCCGTCCTCAGCGACAGTGGGGCGCGGTTGGCCAGCCCAGGGGAATGCCACTGGAACGCGTCCGTAAAGGACTTCTCCCTGAAGCAGATGCCAGCAACGTGCCCGGGGCAGGATCATCTGGTGGGGGAGCGGAGAACTGGCAGAAGCTGAAGGCTCATGTTACTTCATGTTAGGGTGACAGGCATGTTAGTGCCAGAGACTGAAGTTAGCTGGTCTGGAAGGCCCCCATACATCGCCAGAGAAGGGCATGGGCTATTTTGACAAAGCAACACAGCTCCTTCTACAGCGTGCGTTGACTGGAACAGAATGTTCCCACGGTGAAAGGGGTTAGCGCTGTTTTCCTTAAGTGCGTGTCCTCATTGACACGTTCACTGTTTATGTCAGTGTATCCTTTTGTTTCTAACTGAACCCAACCAGAAACAGCCCTGTGAAAGCCATTCATCTCAGTTCTACATGGTAACAGGCCCAAGCCCTTGTCTGCAGGGAAAATTAGCCTACGTGCCAAAGATTTGAGTGACATTTTCATTCTTTAAAAAAAAAAAAAAATTTTTTTTTTTTTTTTGACGGATTGTGTTCACTGGGTCCCCATGTCGGACCCACACACAGAAAAGCCAAAGGCAACCTGAGTGATTTGACTGGTGAAGTACGAAGACCCCACTTGGAGATGTGGACAGGTTCAGGGGTGTCCAGCCTTCGGGCATCCCTGGGCCCCACTGGAAGAAGAGTTGCCTTGGGCCAATGCATTAAAGACATTGAGGCAGGTCATCACACAAAAAATCTCATCGTGTTTTCAGTAAATACACGACTTTGCATAGGCCCACTGTCACAACCATCCTGGGCTGCATGCGGCCCACAGGCCACAGGTTGGACGCCCCTGCTTGGAGAATAAGTACACTCCCACCCCCGGCTCGCACCCAGGTCCTGCCCCACATCCCAAGTCACGTGGTGTGACGCCTTTCCCCATGAGCCAGTATTCTACATGCTGACTGCAGAAAATGCTTTTTCCTTCAGTTCACACTGTACAATAGAACGGAAAACCTTCCAGAATCTCTTGGCAAGGACAATATATGTATATATGTACACGTGCTTACGGAGGCTTATTCTGTGTGTGTGTGTGTGTGTGTGTGTGTGTGTGTGTGTGTGTGAATACCACGTTTCAGAAGGTGTATCTTAGGACAAATGAAAGCCAATTTCATTTTGAACATGAGTTTTCTATATAAAGATGCATGAAAAATGTCTCCTGTACTTCGGCAGTAAATTAGTTCCCGTCGTTAAATACATTGTGATTTAATCTCAGGCTCCAGAGATGGTCCAGGGAGGTAATACATTCTGTCAACTGAAAGTTCTAATAAAAATGGGAGAAACCCATGTAAATCTAATAGGATTTGTCTTTTATCCCTGAGAACAGAAATATTTCAATAACAAAATCCACAACAAAAAGCAATGCTCATGTAAAACTATGCAGTGCCCTGTGATTTTAGTAAGAATCGCAGTCATAGATCAGAAACCGATAAAATTTCACTGTTATTGGATTCCTAGCAAAGTATGAAATCAATCAATTCTTCCTAATTCCAGCAAAAGAAGAAAAGAAAATGGTTATATATCCACATTTTCTGTGTTTATCTTCCAAAGCAAGTCAGCGAAAAAGGACTAAATGTAACCGATAGAAAAAACCTCCCGTTATTTCCAATATCACCATATAACATTTCTGAACGAGCAGAAAAGTGCAAAAACCCCCACCTTGGTTTCACTCTGTAATCACAAAGACATGCCCGCCATTTTGCCAAAATGACAGCCCAAGAAAAATTAAGTGATGATCAATCACAACCCTGCTATCAATTCTAAAAGTCAAACTAGAGACAGCAACACTGGCACCTCCTCCTTGAGAGAACAGTGCTCAGCACATAGAAGAGTCTACGTTTTTCTCATGAATATTTTTTATTTTTCATGGAAGGTGCAATAGATAACCCTGCCTTGTAGGAGGAGGGATCTAGGGGTCAGAAATCCAGGGTTCGTCGGAGGGGTATCCTGGCCGCCTGACCCCGAGACCACCCCTTGTACCATATGTTTTGCCGTGTGTGAGACACACCCATGTGTTTGTGCACGTCATCCACGGGATAATTATACTCCTTGGCATGTAATCATTATACCCATGGATAATGCGCACCCACGTTTTCCCCTCAAAAATTTGGGCAAAAACAGTGCGCATTATACACAGCCGAGTACGGGGAAGCCAGTCATTCCCTATCCCTTTCTGTGCCTCAGAGCAGAAGCCTGTCAACTGGGGGGTAACTTTCTGACTTGTTTTCAAAGCAGAATTCTGCAGGTGACTTGACAGAAACCAAGGTACACACACTCAGCTCTTAGACGTCCTTTGCCCCTAAGACCCAAAATTACCTTCCTGCTGCATCCCTACGTTGTATGTCTGCAGTTGAAAAACGAAGAAATATTATTTTGCAGAGAAGCAACCGTATTAGTTAAAAAATAAAACATGCCCTTCACCCCCTCCGGTGACTCTTCATGCCCTGCTTCCCCCCCCGCCGCACAGGACAAAACGTCTCTCTTTCCCCGGGGTGCGTTTCACTAAAGCCTCTTTGTGGGGTGGGAAGCCCTCCCCATCGTCCACGTTTCCACGCAGAGTGAAACGGAGCCTTGTTCAAATGTTCTCATCTCAGAGAAAACAGCGCAGCCGTAGGTCAGCCGCACCGGTTCCTTCCGACGCAGACACTGAACGTCCTGGCAGGCCAGGGGGCGCCGTGCACCTGCGTGGGATGAGACCCGCCGGGGAGGGGCCGCACGGCCTGCTCCAGACTCGCCAGGCCAGACGAGTGCATGTGCACGTTAGAACAGACGTTCACGCGTGTGCATGTGGGGGCTGTTATCCTGGTTACCTCGAATTGTCCAGGTGCACGGGAAACGGTCAAAACGTCCTGGTGGGGTCCCCCACTATCCCCCTGTCCCCCGTCTTCCATGAGGACAACATGCCTGTTTTATTTAGGGGAACTGAGCCCGGACATCAGGCCTCCTGAACTTGTTCCCTTCCTCTCACTCGGCACAGGCTACGTGCTGTCACGGTCACCCCCCACGCCCCCACCCGGCCCGGCCGCTGCGAGGACTGTGAGGGACTGAATGACCTGTTCCCGTCTGAACCGTCAGGTGCAGGTCTGTCAGGTTATGAAGGACCCCCTCCGGGGCGGGGGTGCCCGTGTCACCTGCGCTCGGAGCAGGGACCGGGTTATCGAGAGTGTTAGTATGTGGCCGTTGATGAGACAGGTGGGCCACGGAGTAAACTAATGACATGTGGGCAGTTGGAGGAGGGGATTCCCATTTGTCTCACGGCTGGAATCAACCAGAGGTGTCGCAGATGCTCACGGGACCCTCCCAGTATTGATCAGAAGGGAAGGAAGTATTCCTTTGGGGCTCCGTGATAAGCTGATCGGTCACACAGGTGTCCGGGACGGCTGAGGAAACGTGTCTTTCTGCCGTAAGTCATTATGCAACGTCTTCTGTCCTGAAAATAATTCCCTTACCTTAGACACGCCCTTCTTGTCATGACAAAAACAAGGCTAAACTGAACTTGGAATTTTCCCCCGTTAGAAGTCCAAATAAATGGGAGTTAGTAAGTACGTGTTTAATGTGATGTCTTGTAGGAAGGGCGATAATTCTGTAGTGTTTCGTATTCCATCATTTCTTTTTATTCTTGTGTGTGTGACGTGCCCACATGGTGCTGCTCCAAATTTTGTACAAAGTATTTCCTGTTACATTTAGCGGACAAAGGACGACATCCTACGTTGGTGTGACTGTTGAAAACAATGTAGGTAAAACCCCAACAGGGAACATCAGAAGAAAAGGTATTTAAAAAAAAAATGAGGAATCTTTTTCGGGACAGAGACCATGGAAGCATTTAATTTAGAAAATCGTATTTAGATTTGAATAATGGCAGGCCCATGCTTTCGTGGGAAGTTACTTAAATGTCCCCTTTAATATTTGAAACCACTTCCTCACGAAGGTTGGATGGCGATGCCAGTTCCCCTGTGGCCCCTCGTTGCTGCGTTTGCATAGCTCACGGGGCTACTACCTTAGATCCCCACGGTAAGCGGGCTGGTTTTCAGGGCGTTTAAACAGTTTCATCTGCGAGGACAAATACAGCAGCAGCTTGTTACAAGAGAACCAAAGGGTGACAAATTAAATATACGTACAACGTTAAAGGCGCTCTCTAATTCCGTTTCTGGGTCAGGCTCTGCGATAGAAAATTAATTTAAAATTGTGGTCTGGCAAATAATTTCTATAAAAATCCCAGCAGGTGGTCCCATGTCTGTCAACAAGCCCATTGGAAAATTTGCCTTGGAGAGGCAGAGACCGTAGAAATAGCGAAGTCTCTTGAAAAAGCAGGGGGATGTTGCAGCGGTTTATCTTCGCGGTCCTACGAGGCTCTATGACGTGACCGTGACCGAACAGGAGGGGACTCGTGTGGCTGGAAATACAGAGTACAGGAATGTCACTGGGGTCCGTAAAAAAGCCCCCACATTTATAAGCCATTGGCTTTCTTTTTTTAAATCTATTTTTTCCATTACGCTCGACAGCCAATCTGAGGTTACTTTCAGGCGTGCAGCGTAGGAGGGAGGCTTGTCTAAGGCTGATGACATGACTGCCCTTCTAAGTCTAGTCTCCCCCACCGCCGCCACCCGAACCCAGCTGCACACGTAGTTATCCTACTGTCACTTCGTCGGGTCCGTCCCTGTGACGGCTCTGTAACTGCCACGCTATACTTTCCAGTCCCTTCCCCTTTGACCCTTACCTCCCAAACCCTCCTCTCTGGCAGCCATCCAAATCAACGGAAACAAGTTCACAGCTACGTAGTATGAGTCAGCCATCAAGGTGAATGAAAGCTTGCTGTGTGCAAGGGGGTCCTAGAGGGTTTCGTGCTCCAAGCAAGAGGTCGGGCGAAGAGAGACAAATCGCATGTGATGGCCCTCACATGTGGAGGCTAAAGGGCAATGTCAGTGAACCAACAAGCAGAAACCGACCCGTAGACGGATAGAAAATTGGTTTTCACCGAGTGATAAAATAACTCAATGCGGAAAAAAGAGCGTTTTTCCCTGATTTGAGGCCAGGTCACCTGGACAGTCCTAGACAGACATGTGAACGGCAAACCTCACTGCCTGCACCAAAGTTAACCCAAAAGAAACGAAAGACGTACACGTGGAAACGGAAATCGTCAACATTTAGGAAGAAAAAGATAGGAGACACTCTTTGGGGTCTTGGATTTGGCAAAGAGTTCTTAGAAAGGACGTCAGAGCACAGGCTTTTAAGGAAAATGATGGAGAAGTTAGTCCTCGGCTTTACAGGTGTTTGCCTTGCAGAAGACAGCGTCGAGAAAGCCAAAGACAAGCCACAGGCTACAGGGGAAAGACTTGCATGTTATGTTTCGGGTGAAAGACTTGTATCTAAAACAATAAGGAACTTTGATCATTCAATGATAAGAAACAAAGAACACAGTTTTTGAAATGGACCCAACAGCCCTGGCCACGTGGCTCAGTTCGTTGGACTGTTGTCCCATATACCAAAAGGTTGCAGGTTCGATCCGTGGTCACGGCACATATGGGAGGTCAGCACTCAGTATTTCTTTCGTGCGTGTGTGTGTCGCTCTGTCTCCCCTCCCTCGCCTCTCTCTCTTTCTCCCTCTCTCTCTGCATTCTTTCTCTCTAAAATCAATAATCATATGGACAGGGGAGGATTTAAAAAATGTGCAGAAGAGCTGAGCAGAGAAAGCAGACGGATGGTACATGAGAAAATGTTCCGTATTGTTATTCGTTAGCCACGTGCAAACGACAGCCAGGAGGAGACACTATTTCCCTCCGCTAGGGTGGCTCCAATCAAATACATAATCGCAAGCGCCTGCTCGGAGGTGGAGAACTGGGAACCCTTGCCCAAGGCTCGGGGAGCAGGCCCACTGATGTGACACATAAATATATGTCCATCGAAAAGAATCGCATGCAACTGTGTGTCACAGAATTTTTGATAATAGCCACTAACGGGAAACAATATAGAAAATACACAACAAAAAAATGACCACCAGCAGCTGCAGGGATAAAGAGAATGAGGTGTCTCCAAAGAGCAGGGTAGCACCCTTCCGTACACAGAGAGGAGGTCCCGGCACACGCAGCAGCACGGGTGGACTCGGGAAACACTCCGCCGCGCGGAAGAAGGCAGACACAAAGTGCTGCGGGGCATGCGAACGGGTTTGTATGAAACGGCCAGAAACGGCGAGGCTCTGAGGACTTAGAAACTGTGTGCGTGAGACCCTGAATGGGGAGCCTCGGTGAGTTAGTTTTATGTTAATGTACATAAATTGCACCTCTGGGAAGGTATTTCAAATTCTTTTTTTAATGTATTGATTTGAGAAAGAAAGACACAGCCGTTTGTGGTTCTACTTATGGAAGCCTCATTGGTCGATTCTTGCCTGTGCCCTGACCGGGAATCGAACCTGCAATCCCGGTGCAGCAAGCGGTGCTCTAACCCACTGGGCTACCCGGCCAGGGCTGTAAAGCGCTTCCAGATCAGAAAGGAATATGGTGACGGTTAGCCTGGGTGGACTGTCTGTGATGTCATGATGTGAAAATTGTAAAGACTTTGCCCAATCTTGACAACATTCTCCTCCCTTCACGGGGAGCGGTTTCCTTCAGCACCGTGTCCCGTCCTGCGTGCAGATCTGTTTCAAACGACTCATATGTTGGGCACCGATGGTGAGACAGGGCATGGGAAAGACCATGGCATTCAATTCACCGCGGCCTCGTGGAGTGGCCTTCGGTGATCCCAGTGACAGCGTGCGAGGGGAAGGACCATTTATAAAAGCAATAATGCAGGAGGGCAGAGGTATCGGGACAGGTAAAGGGACATCCTAAGGACAGGGTCCGAGGGTCCTTCTGCTGTCTCAGGGCCGACAGCTCCTTTTTCGGGAGAGGGAGTCAAAGTTCAAAACCTCACTTTTCTCAACGAGAATTGGCTTATTCAGGAAACACATTCTTATCTCATCATTCATGTCTTTTGACTCCATCTTTGTTTTCTGTAGTGTCTTCTGTGTTTTCACGAAAAGGGTGACCTATTTCTATGGAAACTTCAAGAGAATCTTCTTCTGTGAATGCATTGAAATTTTTTTTTTTTTCAGAAATGAGAAGGACTTGTTCCTTAACACCGACAATTTGGTTGTATTACCCAGGTAGCCTTTTGCTCTAAGCACATCATCCTTTTAAGTTTTTGGTGTTTTTTTTTTTTAACTCTCTTTAGCCACAAATTCTTCCTCGAAGATGGCTTTGAAATAGATTTTATACTGCTAAACCCTGAGCAAACCAACCCAAAAGACTCTCCGGCTAATTCGATGCAGACTGGTTTTTTCAGTTGATTTTTAGATATTTAAGGCAGTAGAATTCTTGGATGTGACTAGGTTTCAGTGTTAAGCTAACAAGTGCACTTGGTACACAGTGGCATCCCAGCTCTGTCTTCAGTAACCTCACGGTGCTGGTGTGAACCTGTTTGCAGTGAGAATATGGAAACCTCCAAACACCAATACAAAAAAACAGGACTCCTTCCTGCCCGCCTACCCACCCACCCTGGGCTGCTTACGGAAAGGTGTTGAGTTGCTGGGAATAGACACTGCTCAGCCCCGACGTGACCGACATGAATGGCGGCTTCTGATCCTCGTTTCCCAGCATGTGTGAGGTCCTTTGAGTTGAGGGCGGGCTGAGGCGGGCTCTCAGACTCCAGGGCGGGGGGTGACGGTTGCTGCTCCCCGTCTGCCCTGACCCACATGTCCTAGCGGCAGGTAGGCAGGCCGAGGCCACTTTAATGAATGCGGACAGCTCAAGGTGTGGGAACTCGGGTACGGGGGCACGTGCATCTCTGCAGGGCCTACGTCTGTCTGCACAGAGAGGGCAGTTGAGCCAGGGCACCGACCCATGCAAGTGAGAGTCAATGTGTGGCCTTTTGTGTCTGGAAACGGTAAAACTCAGAACGGGACGCTGGGTGCAGAATGCGTAGGGGAGTCCTCGGCGTGGTGCAGGACCGCCCCCCACTTTTGTCTCCATGGAAACCCCTATGTGGCTTCCGTTTGAGGGGATCGAGGTAGGTGGCTTCCCTTATTTCTCTGTTTCACAAAGTTCAAAAAATGATGAGCTCTAACTAACACTGAGTAAGTGTTTCAAACGCAGGCCGTGTTATTCACAGCGTTTTTTCTGAAACAACACTTACGGAAAGTGTTATTCTTTTGCGTTGGAGAACACTGTGTCTTAGTTCTGGGGCCCCGATCTGAATCAACGGGAGACATTTCTGACCTTTGTTGGAAACGGTGTGCTCTTAAGTTCTTCTACATGAAACTAACACCAACTGTGAGATTTTCTTTATTAAAATGCTTTCAGGTTTATTGTTTAAATGTGTTTCGTACCCCGTGGAATTTCCTAACCAAAGCGTATCAGACGTTACAAAAATTTGTCTGTATTTTAACATGTGAAAACCAGAGATGCATTGAATACTTCATATGCATTTCTTTTAAGAATGTGGGAAATCTCTTTTTTAATAATTTTAATTTTCATTTTTCCTTAAACTCACATTAGCTTTTTTTTTTGAAGTAGTCTCATTTTAACCCCCAAACCGCATTTTCACAGGATATCTAATGTTTTTTGCAAATGCCATTTTGAATGTGTTCTTCTTGACATCTTTTATGTTTCTGTGCATTTTGCATGGCCCAATTTTATTTTTATTTTTTGGAAATCCAACTGTAACCGATTTTAACTTCTTGTATGGCATTATCTTTTTTTTTTCTTTTACTGGGTGGTCTCTCTCTTCTGAACTTTTTGCAAACCTGTTGTTTTTGAATTCTTTTTCCCTTTATTTTCCTTCGCAATATGACCCCAGGACCCAACACAAAGAGACACGGAGATGATATAACCAGTAATGGCGGTGGTGAAGATGAAGGTATTTTTTGTTTTTTTCACAGTTCGACCCCGATGCATGGTTTTATATCTCTCTCTCTTTTTTTTTCTTTTTAATTTCGACCTGTTTTTCTTCTCTTTACCCAAAATGAGCACACTGTGGCGTGCTGCTTTATTTTCTTCTTGTTTGCAAACCAGTCATTTTTAATTCCAATGACTGTGTAGGTTACAGTGCTCTGCCTGGAAACAGCCGTAACGCTGTTTCTCCGTGTGCACTGAATGATAAAATGTGATTTACAGACAAGTTCACTCTTTCTTTTAATTCTTTTTTTCTTTTTTTGGCTTGGTCACAAGAAGAGAAACTGAAATTTCAAGACATGCATGTATTCTTTCTTTTCTTCCTTCCAACTGTTATTTCGTGAGTTAATGTCGTCCTTTGGAACTTTGGTCTTAATTCCTTCCGTGGCCAGCAAACCTCGGGGCGACGCCACCATAGCGCTTTTTTGGGTGGCTGGCGTGTCCGCTTTGGATTGTTTTTCAAACATGTTGATTCCAAACTAGGTTTCCAGGAATCTTCTCTGGTTCACAGTGAAATACATGAAAAAGCCTAGTAACAAAATGCTGCCGTTTCTTTCATGACGACCTTTGTTTGGCATCGCTTAAAGAAAAGAAAACAAAGCAGGGTTAGTCAAGAAGCGAAAAAAAGCTAATTCTATGCATTTTATTTTTATACCAAGGCTATTTCGTCAACATTTTTGCCTGCAAAAAAATAAAAGACATCTTTCCTATGTTTCCTATGGAAAGTTTCTTGAAGGATCCCCAAACCCTTGACAAATTATCCCCTGGAACTAAACTGACTTCGTTGAAAACCCATAGAAGACACACCCAAGGGGCCCGCCAGCACACTGAATGAACGGTATACCCCCCAAAAAGAAACGTAAACCCTAAAGTAAGTTTCTGCGAAGGCTTTCTAGGATTGGGATATGCACGTTTCCCCATCCATCCGGGTCGCAAAATGTGTCGACGTGCCCTTGTCCCCCTGGAACTGATGAAGGCCCTAGCGGCGGCGTCCAAGCTGTGGGCGTCTCTGGGCCCCACTGGATGAAGAATTGTCTTGGGCCACGTGTTAAATACATCCTGGCATGAAATCACCCTCTCTCTCTCTCTCTCTCTCACACACACACACACACACACATACCCCTCATCGCGTTTTAAGTAAATGTACGACTTTGCGTTGGGCTACATTCACAGCCGTCCTGGGCCGCGTGCGCCCCACATGCCGTGGGTTGGACACCCCGGCTCACAGGAACCTTTGGCTCCCTGTCTGAAAGGCAGTGCACATTATTGTTATTGTACCCGAGCCCACGGGCTGTCCTCGCCTGCAGTACCTCTGTGAGAGACGTTCCCCATCCGCCTTGGCCTGCCCCGTCATGCGCCTGATTCGACAGGCGGCGCGCCCTTGGGCGAGGGCCGTGGGAGGCCTGCGGCTCTGTAGGTGTTCAAAACCACGGCGCCCGCGCAAATGACACCGCTTTTTTTATTACAAACTTTTTTATTACAAAATCCCAAGCGTATCATCCTGTAACATAACCGTATGTCACCCAAGCTGAAATGTGACATCGTAGGTGAAATGTTCAAATGAAAACGGCCAATTCCTAATGACCACACCCTTGTTGTTATCCTGCCAGGCACACGCAAGCAGGCGGGACTTCGGCCGGGCTCTGTACGTTAAAGACGAAACGCAACGAAACAAAACAAAACCTCCTTCTGGTTATCTTACAGAGTCGAGGGATGCAATTTGCATCTGGTTTTCTTCCCTCTTTTTAGTGTATCTCCTTCGAATCACTAGGGCCTGTTTTCAAAGCCCCCCGAAGGCACCGTTGTTACCCCTCGAATTCACACCACGCCTGGTGGTTACTTTGTCTCGTTCCCAGGAACATTGTTCCGCGGGCCTTGGGGGGTTAGAGATGCTCACCTCACGATCTCTCGGAGGAAACCCCTGCAGGCAGGGTGTCAAAATCTTGCTTTTTTTCCTGTTCCACCGCCCAGTAGCCAACAGCCCGTGAAGATCCAGTAAATATAGGGAGACCAGGGGCCAGACAGAGCCAGGACCACACCGCACGGCACATGAGACAGCAGCAGCCATTTATTTAAAAGTTCCACGTCGCCGAGGAGGAATAAGTTATTAGCGAAGCACGTTTCCTTTCTACTTGAATTTTATCTGAGAAAATGAGACGTGTTCTTCAGCTATGGATCTAATAGCCGAGGGCAGCTTGCCCCAGCTTTCTGTACTTGACTGTGACCAGTGGGTTTCTGGGACCTTCTCGACTCTTCGTAGTGGCCACGGATGAACCCTATTTTGAGATGATCCTTGACCATCTGCTGGATCCAAGGGATGGTGGCTCTTTCCCTAACCATTCCATTCTGATCATTGAAAAGTGTGTCTTGATGAATTAAGACAAAAAAAAAGTGAAAATAAATGTACTTAGGTACATTTGATTTTCTTTGGGTAACCGATATTGAAATGACACTGACACATAGACATATATGTGGGGCTCCATATCCAGAAACGATTATAATAGAGGTCAGACGTGTTCAACGGGAGATGGGAGGCTACAGGATGACGTAACACGAAACACTGAGGTTTCGGCCCTAAGTGTTCAGAAACCAGGCTCTCTCCTCAGAGACCGTTGCAAACTACCATCTCCCCGTCATTGTTCGATACACGAACGAAGTCGTGACCACGTTGGTGGCAAATCACAGCGGTGGTTTATATTCCCTGTGAAAATACACGGCTTTTCAATCATTTTATCTCGAGGTTGGAATGTTTGGTTTCTTTCATCGCATCTCGTTTCTTTTTGTCACTCAAATGCGTTGGGACCTTAGGATCAGTCACCAAGAGAGAAAACATTGGCTGGGACACCTTTTCTCGATTTTGTTTTCTTTTCCTTTCTATACCATCCTGTGCTGTGGATCATTTTTAGCCACTTATTAGTTTTTGGGCATTATCCTGGATCAGCAGTTTCTGCATTCACTACTGTTCTTACGTTGTCCGACGAAGCTCCCATTTGACTAAAGAAGGCAATGACGGTAAAAATAAATGATAGTGTTCACATCGATTTCACACCTAGGTGACAAAAACGTCTTGCATAATGAATGCCTTGAGCTACCTCTTCTGAAACCCCCTTTTAGGATTGGAGCATTATTTAGCAAATAACATGTCATTCAAATCCTTAATTTTTTAGTGTCTTAGCTACCTACAGAAACATACATAAAGTACATGCCTGTTCAGATGTATGCTTCTCAAAATATCACTGCTCTGGGTAGGAGATGCCATAACACCAACTGTTTGGCCTTGGTAGCCCTGTAAAGGCCTCCGTAATTAAAATACAGACGTGGGGTTGGCTCAGACCAAAGCTCGGGGAACAAATCCATGCCCCTTGCCCTCTGCGGGCCACCAGTCCATCTCTGTGGTTCTTCATTGTGTTTCCTCACTTCCCTCTGTCCCCAGACATCCATGATCAGAGCAGTAAGAAGCCCGTGATGGTCTATATCCACGGCGGGTCGTATATGGAAGGGACCGGCAACATCGTGGACGGCAGTATCCTGGCGAGCTACGGCAACGTCATCGTCATCACTGTGAACTACCGCCTGGGCATTCTGGGTGAGTCCACCACGTTGTCCGCGTTCGCCGTTGTGAGGGCCCCACGTTTGCGAAGGCGTTCCTGGCGCTCCCGGGGCTGTCTTCTTTTTCAGTTAACCTGTAGGACCTGTTTCCCCCTTTCGTGCTTTCACGGGGCACCAGGCGTGATGCGTTGTGTATAATACTACGTCTGGTGACGGGCGATGAGAGTGTGGCAGTGCGTGACGACGGCCGCAGAGAGTAGCTTTTGTTGGGACTGGTGTGGGTCGATGTGTCGTGCCTTGTGCCTGGGAAAAGCCTTTTGCCTAATTATTTAGTGGATTTATTTAAAGGATAAACCTTTAGCGGATCATCTCTGCGTGAGCCTCCGAGAACGGCTGTGCGGTTCACGACCGTGGTTTTTGCGTCGGATGGATGTTAACCCTTCTGCGTGTTTTGTAACATTTTTTGATTAACAGCGAGGGCGCACGGGCTGGGGGCATGGATATTCAAGTGGTGCGGCCATCATCGTGTGGTTTAGTTCAGTTTTCTCCAACTGGGTATTGGGAAAGTGTGTCTGTGGGGGTCACATTTTAAGGGTTGCCTTGTGGATTTTCCTGTGGTGTTGCCCGTTGCACGGAGAAAATATCATTTGACCCCTGTAGCAAGGTCTGTTTCCGAGGCAAACATGCATTGGGACAACGCAGCAATTTGAATTTGTCACCTGTGGTTTATGAAGGGGAGATGCGTCTCTCCCCGTGTGGCGATGGCACAATATGCCAAATAAAATGTCACGTGTGCACAGAAATGTGGCTGAGCCGCTTTTCTGCATAAAGACAACAACGATACCCAGGAGTAGTTTATTTGCAACTTGATGTCTTCATGGTGTTTTGAGCTTTTGTTTTTTTCCCCCCATTCCCCTTGGAAAAGCATTCCTGTGTAAAAAAAAAACCCAGAAGGGAGTGAGCTGCAGAAATGTATTTCTGACGTAGAACTGCAACCCCCACCACCCCACTCTTGGTGTTGCCAACATGGTTCCCTTTGGAGCGAGAAAATGCTCAAAGGTCCCCGTTGGTTGGTTTTTAAGGGAAACAAAGTCTTAGACTCGAGAACCCACTCCGACCATGATGTTATTTCATTCCCTTGTTCCCACGGGTTGGACGAGCCAGGTCTTTGCTCAATAATTTTAGTGAATTTCGCAGAGCCAGGAGAGCTGACCGGTTGGAGGGTTTTTTCTTTTTTTCCAGAGACTTTTGGCTCCTGGCTCCGGCCACTCCTGTTGGCAACAGGAATTAGTGTTTCTTGATCTTTCACAAAAGGTGCATTCTAAGAAAGCGGCAGGGAGAGAGGAAACGGCCCGCCTTTCGAAGGGGGCAGTATGGTAAGCCGTCCGGACTGGAAGGGTGGACCCTCGGCGCTGTTTTCTCCATGACAGAAATAGGCATTGCGGAACGTCTTCCTTCGGCGAAGTAACAACACACCCTTCTGCATGCAGGCCGGGCAGGTGTTCCTTCAAAGGTTAGATTTCAGAAGAAATTGATTGTCCCCCTCGAAGACCAGACCGTTTGAAGGAAGCGCTATAAGGTCATCTCTTAGGTACTTCTCTCCTGGGAGAATTAAGTGCTGACCTGGGGGAGGACTGTAGGAGTTACGAGGCCCTTGGTTGGTTCCTTGCTTAAATGAGAGACGCACAGACAGGCAGACAGACAAAAAGCTTGCTTTTTGAGCGTTTCTCGTTGAAAAATACCAAGTGTACCTTTTGCCCTGGAGAGGCTCAGGAGTCGTCCCAGTGACGTGGGGACAGGGAGGGCAGGCAGGGAAATGAAAGAAGCCATTGAGCGGCCGACTGCCCGTCTATTTACATTCCGCGGACGAGCTGCCGAGCTGACGAGCACATCACAGACCCCCTTTCATCGGACGCAGAGGACGACCGATGCGACCTGGAGATAGAGGCTTCAGAAGGTGACCCTGTCCGTCTTCTTCACCCGCTTGACCTCTGCCACGGTCCTTTCGGAAGCCATTGGCCACCCTTCACTTCTACCTTCCGGGAAGTCCCTGCGATGGGTCTCAACATTATTCTTAGACCATCAGCCTGCAGATGTTTAAGTAATAATCCAATAAAACAGGGCACTGGGCACAGGGATGTTCATTCCAGTGACCACTTCGGGTACAAAGAGCTGGGAGTTTAGGCAAACATTGAAATATTGCTGGGAGTTTATTTCTTTAAAAACGCACCCCTCCATTCATGCTTAAAGCAGCATCCACTCCTGTTTAAAGAAGGGGAAAATACGGTTAGAGATTATTATCTTGTAACAGAATAGCGGGGGGCCATTGTCCTTTGCCAAGGAGAGGGTGAAAATAGGGGCCGTGGTGAGGACGGACGGCGGGTTGGAAGAACCGTGGATTTTACAACGTGGCAGAAATGAACTCGCATCTTCCCTTGACTCCGTGTCCGTGGTGTGGCGTTGAGACGATCGGCTGATTTGTTTCTGGCAGAAGGGGGTGACTTTCTGCCTCTTTCAAGGCCGCTGAGCATACAATAGAAAGACCCGGTGGTCTTCCAGCTGGGAAGGGTCACGGCCCTTGACGGGGAGCCAAGACACCCAGTCACCTTACAATTTCCAGTGTTATGAGTATCACTGGACCTTGTATTAAGATCCCTATCAATTCAGACAGAGGGGCGCCACTGGCCCCCTATGGCATGGCTACTGTCCTTCCAATACCGTCCTCTAAACCAAGCCACCTTTGTTTAAAAAATAACAACTGTCGTGGGAAATAAATGAGAGGAGTTTCACATTTGCGTTTTGAGATGGGAGTGTTTCCTTTCATGAGGACTGTGCCCCATAGTCTCGGTAGTCGTGGACCATATAATTTATCGGGCAGTCCAGGGCACTTCGAGGACTCGTAATTTCTTATTAATAAACTGGCAAACTGGGCTGCATCATCAGAGCTATAAAGTGATTATTTGTATTCTCACACGAGATCTAATGATTTAATTAGCATTCCATTTATTTGCACAGAAGATGCTGCTTACTAATGAGCACCTTTCTTGCTCTGTCCGCTTAGCCTGTGTCGTGAGGAAGGCATGTACATTTAAAACGTGAGTTGTGTTGATCCTGCCTCTTTTTTTAAAGGTTGTTCAAACACCTTTGGTTTAAAAAGAAAAATCGCTTTGATGCTTTATATGCATGGAAACATCTCAACTTTATTTATTGATGCTTTGACGTCTCCTTTTCTTCACGCACTGTCTCCCACTTGCCTGTGCTTGGCGTGTCCATAGACGGAGTCTACGTCTATCCAAACATTTGTTTTCGTTGAGCTCATACGGTCACTTTTTGGCTTCCTGTGCTTGGAGGTGTCAGGTATACCCGATGTTATTTTTGCGCCCAAAGGGTGCTCTCTGTTGCGTTGGCCCCCAAAATTGGTTTCGTTTCTTCCATAAAATAAAAGACACTTTTTTTTTCATTTTCAGCAGCAGTTACTATTGTAATTTGGAAATTTTGAGTGGGTCGGCTGTCCCCCGCATGGTAGAACGTTGATCATTCTCAGTGACTGTCTCATTTTGATTGCCGTCAACTTCAACTGGCCTGACTGACGGCGGGGCATTGTCCACTGAGAAATCTGCAACAAGAAACTTAAGGCACCACTTTTGATGCACTCAGTCATTCATTGCACCTTCTCCCTACACTGCACAAATCTGTTTCTTTTTCTTTTTTCCCTTTTCACGTGCATTTTTACCTTTCTTGAAATACGAAAGCATTATTTGCCAAAAATATTCCATATTTTTTTCCGCCTTTCATATTAAAACAACTGCACAAAAATTCACCGATTTTGATAAGTTTTTTTTTAATGCACGCTGATAGGATAGCTGTCACTATACAGTCACACAATGTTGTTCCGAATGAAGTCAAAGACAACTAAGCGCTACCAGGACCATCGAATGGAAAGCACGGAACGAACTTTTTGGCCAACCCGTAGCTACTGTAGCACCAACTCTCAAAGCCCGTGGCGTGGCCAGCAACATCTTGCTGTCGGTCTTACTGGACATAATTCCCTCAAAAGGGCTCCCTGAGCTCGCTCGCAGGGCGCAAAGGCCCCATACAGGTGACAGAAGCGAGTCACCCAGATGCCATTTGTGGGCATCGCAGCTGGGGGTGGCACCAGGTCCCACAGGGGCCAACGCTCCAGCCTTTCTGCTCTGTCCCCACCTCCAGGTTGCCACCAAGTATGAATTGGGCCATGTGCCACGTGAGTTAGGAAACCGGGTGCCACTCGGGCATCCGCTGGCGCTTCTACTCTGCCACTGGCATGAAATGCCTCCTGTGTTTGGATGGCCGGCCTGGATACGAACCTGCGATGTGATGCTTGTCACATGTGTTTCTCCAAGCGGGTGCTCGGTGGCTGAGTCATTCTCACCCACCCACGATGGACTGCCCGTGGTGGTGCATGGCAGTCAGGGCGGCGTCCATGCCCGCAACAGGGATCGTCACGTCAAAGACCTAGGGCTCTGTCTCTAAGATGGGTGAGCACCTGCTGCCGCCACCCAGTTACCCGATCGCCCACAAATAACGTTCAGAGTTTTGGCGCCCGAAGATGACCTCGGCAGGTTTCTCACCCGACCGGTGTCTCGTAGTCGTCAGCCACGTGACCTTTAGGTTTTTATCACAGCCTTCTCCTAGGATTCAAGAAAACATCAGAAACCCCAGCCCATTAACCAGGTAGGAGAGCTCCTACCCCAAAGGTCCCCTCTCCGGGAAGGCTGGGGAGTGGCCTTCTGTGCTCTTCTGAAGGCCACTCTTTCTCCAAGGTCGTTGGTCGCATCAATGTCGGCGGGCACGTCCGTGCCATAATTCCCCAGATCAGACGGAAGCGGCGTGAAGGAAGAGCATTGGACGAGCGCACAGGAGAGCATTTGATGTAGTGTGTGCATGCCTTCAGCTGTGGGCATGGGTCACGGTGCGGCTGGCTTTGCTGCTCTCTCCTGCGTGGTGGCGCTGCGGCCTCTGTCTGACCTGCAGGCTGGGCGGGCTGGCGTCGGACGCACCTCTTCTACCTACCTCAGCCAGAACAGCTGTCCCTGTGACACACGGCGTTGGTGCCTGCATGCGTTTAACGGAAGGAGCCGGGACTCACCGCAGAAGAGGATCACTAAGTTCCTACAGGGACACCTGCTGTCGGAGCTTCGGGTGCGTGTGGCGTCAGTGATACCTTTGCGGGCCACCGTCATGGGCTCGCTACACATCCTCTGAAAGCTGTCACGTTGCGGTAGACATGCTACAGGCCATGTTCCTTCATCGGGGAGTTAAAGATGGTTATTCTTTTTTGGTAACTCCACTGTTTTTTTCACCCCCGCAGGATGTTTTTTCTCTTCTACTTTTCTGTTTTTATTAATAATTCTCTTTCAAAGGACACGTGGAATGCATCTTCTTTATCAAGTCCAATGCTCATGCATGTATATAAAGAAAAAGCCCTCTGTCCCTGCGAGGATTTTCATGACTTGCTGCTACCCGCCAAACTGCTTCCTCTTCTCCTCCCCAATTTCCCCTGATTTCCTTCCTGCACTGGAAAACTTTCCTTTCTCCATCTTAGCAGAGATATCAAGCTCAACTAAGCAGTGAAAAGAACAAGCATTAAAAAGAAAAGAAAAGAAAAAAAACCCAAAGCCCCACAGGGCAAAGCTAACCAGGTAGTGAGCCCAGGTGGGGTGTCGGGCATAGGGGAACGTAAATCCAGGAGGGAAATAAGAGAATTTGGGGGAAAATGCGAGCAAACAGGATGCAGGGCAAGATAAAGTGGGGACCTTGTGGCGGGGGGCGGAGGTTAACCCAGCATCCAGGACACGGTTGTGGGACACGGGCTGAGGGCCAGAGTGGACCAGGTACCCAAGTCAGGTGGAAATGCCACAGGGATGTTGTGGAGGGGCGGACACACCAGGGAAGAAGAGACGGGAGTTCTCGGATGGCAGAGTCATGCAGAACAAAAAACCCAAGAAAATTTTACAGAAGACAAGTCTGTCTTTGTCTTCTGCCTCAGGGGGCGCCTATGCGTTGAATACTCGTTTGGGAAGACCGTAATTGGTCTTTTTTTTTTTTTTTCTTCCTTTTTTTTGGCAGCTGGTGTGGGTAGGAAGTAGAACTCTGGTTGTGAAAAACAAAACCATGGTCATATTTTGCCTCTTCATTTCTGTTGATTTTTAATGACAGCTGACATTCTCTGTTACTCTCTGTCACTTACAAAGGGGCCCAGCAACCTCCAACCTCCCTCTTCTGCCTCCTCGTGGTAAAAGTGCACACTGCGTTCATTTGGTTTATTCCACCAATAGGAGGGTTTCCTGAGCGAGAGGACCCTGTTTGGGGGGGCTTGGGAGGGGCCTGTGAAGGTTCATTTCCATAAAGCAACTGTGACCCCTTATTCTGAGGAAACTGAGGTGCACGCTTGGAAGAAAGGAAACTTCAGGACGTTGAGCAAACAAGGGATGTGAGTGGATATTTTAGGGTGAAGAAAATCAGGGCAAGGGTGGACGGAAGGTAGAAGACCCTTTCCATTGCGAACGCACCAGGCGATCAACTAGCAATTCCAACTTCTCTGAAGAAATCCTGAGTCGAGCCCAAAGATCGGGAAGAACCGTGTACTTGAAAACGATACAGTTTATTCACCAGTGTCACACCAGTAAGTTCAATTAAAACTAAGAGAAGGAAAATGAAAGATTCGGAATTCCTCAAACGAAGGTGGAGTTTTATTTCTACCTGCATCGCCGCCGCTGGGCAGCACAGGGTTCAGACGCACAGGATTGAGGGATGGATTCAGCACGTTGGAGACCCAGTTCAACAATTGCCTCTTCACCAATTGCACGGCGTCCTTTCAGCTTGCATCAGTAAGACCTTCAAAAATGGCCTTCCTGACAATACTTTTGTTCAAAACCCAGCCCCTTTAGGATTCCTAATGCTAATGGAAACACACAACTTTTTTCCTTTGCTTCTTTTCTTCGTGGTCCTCCTCCCGTAGTGTTTGAAGGGTGGATGATCTTTAGTTTGATAGGACAAGGTAGTCTTTGTGTACGTGGATGGCAAAGCATCATTCTGAAGGAAACAAGGGGGGCGGTATTTGGGCTTGGGGGGATCTGCAAAGATCCATAGGGAAGCATTGAAATGGAGCCCCCCGAAAATACTTCCACTCCCCCTAAATATGTTCGCTTGATGAGGCTGGGTGGGGAATGAAGCATCCGGAACACTGTGCGTTCCTTGGGGAAAAACACACAAACACATGGCACTGGAAGTGCACTTGGGAAAACAGTTTGGGAGGAGGAAGAGATTCCAGTTGGGATAGAGAAATGTTTTCTATCATTCGATGTGACCTGCTTTCTCACTAAAATCCCCCAGTGAGTGTTCCGATGATACAGTTATTTCTTTTTTCCTTAGAGATGTAGCCAGTGTGTATATAAAATTACATATATATGTAATGTCACACACAATGCATATGCAATACAGTCCTATACTAGATTGTGTATATATTGCATTCTATAACGTTATATATTATTTATTACACATTATTGTCTTGTCCGCCCCGTGATTTTTTTTTAACACATAAGTGCACTCCATTAGAATTCATTTTTCTGTTTCTGAACTTGCATGTATCATTAACAAACAGCATCCATCCCTTGCCCTCCTACCCCTTTGTTAAATCCGTGCCTAGGAATCCCACCTTGACAAAAAGGAACCTTGAGTGAATGGTGTCTCTTCACATCGACGTCTCTTTTTCCCATGGGACCCATTTTCTGTGTGTTTTGTTTTTCACTCATTTGGTGTCGACGTCTCCCTTCTGTGTCCTGAGTTAGCCAATAGCCTCCCCTTTAATCGTATTTCTTCAAAACTGATGTTTCAAGGACCCCTCGTCGGCCATACACATTTTCTCGGCCTCCTTTCTGAGCACCGAGATACGCCAATGCGTTCTGAGCTTGGCCGTTCTTCTTTTAAACGACCCCTCGGGTTTTCTGCAGCCCCAGGTCTCAGTTGCCTGCGAGTCACTCCCCAGTGCTTTTCTAAAGGTCTCTTACGTTCCCGTCAACCTAAGGGTCCTGATTTCCCCACGTCAAAACGCACCCGCTCCCGTCTGTCTCCATCCCCCATCCTGCAGACAGCGGTGTCACGCTTGGCTCCCGTTTCCCGGCGTGACGACATGCAACGTCTCGTCATGTAGACATGGGCAACGTGCATGTCTTCCCGGGGATCCTTTGCCCATTTTCGTGGGGGTATTTGCGCTTTTAGTGTTGAGGCGTTAAGAGTATCTTTTAAAAACAATGTGTTCTGGTCCCCCGGTCTTTATCAGATACAGGACTTGTAAACCTCTATTCTCGTTTTGTATTCTTTCCCCACTTTTTGGATGCTAGCCTTTGAAGCCCACGTTTTTAAAATTCTGAGGCAGTGCCATTTGTCTGTGGTTTCTTTCTTTCCGTTTTTTGGTTTGCTCTCTGTGTGGCATGTAAGAAGCCTTTGCCGAACCCAGGGTTGCACCCGTGTGCTCTTGTACTTCTTTTTTATAGTTGGATTTACATATCACATCTCGTGGCAGGAGTGGAAGGTGCTTTCGGCGCTTCCATTATCCCAAAGAGTTTGGGAAGGATTGGAGCTAATTCGCCGTTACAACAAACCGCGCGATGCCCCAGGGAAGAAGCCCTCGGGCCTGGGGTTGCCTTTGAGGAACGCATCTTCCCAACTCACTGACTTCCTCTGCCTGTAGTTCCGTTCAGGTTTTTGGCATCACCGGTCCTTCGTGCCCACAGGATGCGGGGTATCAGGCAATCGCCTTGGAGGGGGTGCGCGGCACTTCCCCCTCTCTGGCCGCTCTCTGCCCCTCCGTGTTCATGTGCAGCATCTACCCACCCGGAGGCCATTTCCACTTGACATTTCCACCAGTCCTTTGACGTGACAAGGCCCCCTCATGCTCCTGAAATTGGTTGCCAAGGGGCAGACGGTCAAAGCACCTTCGTCTCTTTCTTACCACTCATGTCTCTGAAAACGGAGCCCCCAGCGTCTTGCAGCTAGGACTCCACGTGTTAACTCTTGTCGCCCCAACAGGCTGGGGTGTCTCTGCCTGGGCCACGGTTCTGACGACAGCCCGTTGGTGCTGAGCCGTCCAGCCCTATGCTAGGACCACCGTAGCCCACCCCTGAACATAGGCCTGTGGCCGACCCCCACCGCCGTGTACCTCTTATCGGGAGGGTATAATCATTGTGCAGACCCTCTGCATGGATGCAAGGGCCGGGCCAGTGTCGCCATGGTGGGGTCCCACCAGAGTCCGCCAGTTGGATTCATTTCAAGCAGTTTTCCGTGATGGGGGATCCGATTTGGCCACTGTGGGCTCGGGCATGTCAAGTTCAGAGCTTGATGCCCGCTGGTACGTCGCCTGTCAGAAGCCCCGCGCAGAACGGGCAGGAATGCAGATTTATTCGCGGACCGGCAGGCATGTAATTTCTCATAGCTGTCAATAAAAATTTGTGAAGGAATCCTTCAGCGGTGAATTGGCAAGCGCAGTGTACAAGGTTGTGTAGGGAATTATAAATTACACTCATAAATGATAACAAATAAGTAAATGAGAGAGAGAGGGGAAGTTGTATAATTTAGGTAGGAGTTTCCCTACCCTTATAAACATAGCCTTTGCCCAGGAAGATTCATCAGTGGATTTCAGTCACTCATTCATTCATTCAGTCAGTCAGTCAGTCAGTCATTTAAGAAATATATACCAGCCCTGGTTGGCGGGCTCAGTTGGTTGGAGCACTGTCTTGATACCCCAAGGTTGTGGGTTCGATCCCTGGTCAGGGCACATATGAGAATTGACCAAAGAAGAATAAGTGGGGCAACAAATCAGTGTTTCTCTTTCCCATCCTCTCTGTGTCTCTCTCTTTCTCTCTGTCAGATGAATAAATAAAAATTAAAAAAGAAACACACCTCAAAGACTTCCTGTTTGTCCCATGATGCAACCCATTAGAGAGAGAAGAGTGAAGTAAATCTCCCCCCCCCAAAAAAAAGGGCTAAGCATATAACATTTTTATTCCAATGTCCAAAAAAATCAGACACATACCATAAAACGCATAGTGTGTTATCATGCGGTAACCGCCGTGGGTACGTAGCAAGGGCGCCAGAGTGGGGTGTAGGTGTTAATAAGTTTCGTATGTTTTCTTTAAACGTATTCAAAGGCCGACCGGTGCTGTCTCCTTTCATTTCAGGTTCTGGGGAAGGACTCGACCTCTCATGCTTTTTTGTCGATCTATGTTGGCACATATTTATGTGTTGATGTATATTTATAAATCATCCTTGCTCTCCACTCCCTAGATGCTGGGCCCCCTCCCACCCCCAGTCCTGAGGAGCAGCAGTGTCCCCAGGTGCTCCCCAGTGTCCCCTCAATGTAGTGCAGAGGCAGAAGCAAGGGCCAACCACGGTGACAACTGCCTACCTTTTGTGCATGGTGCTGACCTGAGAAGGGAGCCCACAGAGCACTGGCGTCCCCTGTTCCCAAACTCATTTGGAACGTAGAATGCACACCCAGGAGCGAATGGCTGTCTTTCTTCCTGTGGACAGTCCCCGACTTCTTCTAACTGAGGCCTGAGCTCGGGGGGGCCTGGGCGCAGAGCATGTGACCTCTGAGTGTCTGTAGACAATAAACACCTTTGGAAAGACTAGCCGGCCAGATGTTTCTCACTCCGAAATGCGAACTGAAACCTCGTTGACAAAGGAGAGGGTGTCCTGACTGAACCTTTTCGGTTTGTGTTTTGTTTTTTTTTGCAGCATATGAGTGAGCTCCTGGTTGTCGGGATCTGTGAATGCCTAATCTTATGTAAAATATGTTTATTTTCACTTCTTCCATCCTGCAGCTGTTCCATTTTCTCAAATCCTGAAGGTTCTGTTTTCCTCGAAGCACCTACTGAACTCTGGTGTCATCAGTTCGGGTCTTGTCCCCACGGCTCGTCGCAGCTGCCGGCACGGAGACCGCTTGGTGTTGCCGACTTCCCGTGCTCCCCGCCCGAGGCTCACGGTTTCAGGACACCGAGCGGCCCCTGTGTGCCCGTCGAACCGAGCACAGCGCTGCTCTCGTGTTACACACTTTTTTCTTTAGCTTTCTCCATGGGTGTTTTAAACACTTAGGATAGCAAGACAATAATTGTAATTTTTTTTTTTTTAATGAAGAGCTGTCCTAAATTTTTACAAATGACTGACAGTTTTCTTCCGTGATCCTAACATCTCAAGGTAGTAGCTTCCTATGGTGGCCGTAACGAACGTCCACACACATGTGGCTTTATAAAACAGGACTTCGACCCCTCGCCACCCTGCCGACCAGCCGTCTCAGTTCCAGGTGCCCCAGGGCCGCACTCCCTTTGGCAGCTGCAGGGGCAGGTCTTTCCCACCTCTTCCAGCTCCCGGTGCTCCGGACGTCCGTGGGCTGGTGGCCATGTCCCTCCCACCACTGTCTCTGCCTGTCTCCATGCGGCTTCTCCTGTGCCTCTCTCTCCCCTCTTCTTATCAGGAAACCATTCCTTGGCCAGAGGAATGGCCACCTCAGTGGAGGATGATCTCATCTTGAGAGGCACTTAACTCATTCTTTCTGCAAAGACTCATTTCCAGACTCAGTGACACTCTGAGGTCCCTTGGGGGCGTGGCTTTTTGCAGGGCACTCGTCAACCCGTGGTCCCTGAAATGGGTCAGCACGGCGATACGCAGTGTCTGTGCCCCGAGTTGTCCTTCAGTGTTGTCCGGTGTTGTCATTTGTGTGCTGGAGTGTCATTGGGCTGAGGGTGAGACCCAGTCCCTTGCCGACCAGTTCACATTCACATCACACCCCCGCACGTTCTTTTTTCCTCTTTTCCTTCAGATAATCGGTTTCCAACAGGGAGCCATCAGGAGGTTTATTTTCTGAGCATTTAAAACTTCCCCACTCATTCTGAAAGCACCCAGAGTATCTTTCCCTGTTGGCTCCAAGACGTATGCCTTTGTTCCAGCAATGCATAAAGCCGGAGCTCACATTTTCTTCTTAAATTACAAAGCTATAAATATAAAGTGAAAAGTGTCACTTTACTCAATTCTTCCCACCTTTTCCCTCTATTATAAAATCCAATTATCAATACCCCTTAATGCCCTTGCCGAGAATCGCAGGTTGGCCGCCTGCCATCTCAAAATGGAGACCCCTGAAAATTAACAGCTAAGATGAATGTGGGTTTTTAACAAGGGCCTTTTTCAGATACAGCTCAAGTTTTTGGTTTTTTTTAATTGATGATGCTATTATAGTTGCCCGATGTTTTTCCTCCCCTTTATTCCCTTCCACCCTGCACCCCCCCCCAACATTCCTCTCTTAATTCACGTCCATGGGTCGTACATGTAAATTCTTCGGTTTTTCCATTTCCTATACTGTTCTTAACCTCCCCCTGTTGATTTTATACCTGCCAATTATGCTTCTTATTCCCTGTACCTTTTGCCCCCATTCTTCCCGCTCCTCCTCCCCGCTGATAACCCTCCATGTGATCTCCATTTCTGCGATTCTGTTCCTGTTCTAGTTGTTTGCTTAGTTTGTTTTGGTTCAGTTGTTGATAGTTGTGAGTTTGTCGTCATTTTACTGTTCATAGTTTTGATCATCTTTTCCTTAGGTAAGTCCCTTTAGCATTTCATGTAATAAAGGCTTGGTGCTGATGCACTCCTTTAACTTGACCTTAACCGGGAAGCACTTTATCTGCCCTTCCATTCTAAATGACAGCTTTGCCAGATAGAGGAATCTTGGATGTAGGTCCTTGCCTTTCATGACTTTGAATACTTCTTTCCAGCCCCTTCTTGCCTGTAAGGTTTCTTTTGAGAAATCAGCTGACAGTCTTATGGGAACGCCTTTGTAGGTCACTGTCTCCTTTTCTCTTGCTGCTTTGAAGATTCTCTCCTTATCTTTCATCTTGGGCAATGTAATGATGACATGCCTTGGTGTGAGCTTCCTTGGGTCCAACTTCTTTGGGACTCTCTGAGCTTCCTGGACTTCCTGGAAGTCTGTTTCCCTTGCCAGATTGGGGAAGTTCTCCTTCATTATTTTTTCAGATACGTTTTCAATGTCTTGCTCTTCCTCTTCTCCTTCTGGCACCCCTAGGATTCAGATGTTGGAACATTTAAAGTTGTCCCAGAGGTTCCTCAGCCTCTCCTCATTTTTTTGGATTCTTGTTTCTTCATTCTGTTCTGATTGAATGTTTATTTCTTCGTCCTGCACCAGATCATTGATTTGAATCCTGGTTTCCTTCCCTTCACTGTTGGTTCCCTGTATATTTTGATTTACTTCACTTTGCACAATCTTCACT
>PVJD01010946.1:0-49801 GCA_004026545.1 Mormoops blainvillei
AGGGCTGGGGCGGGGGGGGTCTGGGGGGTGGGTAGGGAAGGCAGCATCCCAAGGTGAGCAAAGGCCCAGGGATGGGAGGGAGGCTGTTGCCAGGGAAACCAGGTCAGCCTCCCATCCGGCTGGGGTCTGGCCGAGGGTCTGGGTGGTGTGGCTATGTTGTGCCTACGGCAAGGCCGTGGAATCAAGGAGTGAGGGCTTCTGTTTGGAGACACTGAAGTATCACTAGATGTCAGAGTGGGCAGGACCCTGAGAGAGTTACTTACTAATGCTACAGACGTTTACTAGATACCTGTCACCGCCAGAGATGTGAATGCAAAGCCCTGTCCCCTTGGAAGGTGGGTTCAAGCCGTGGATAAAGAAAAGGAGTGTGTGGACAAGACACCTCAGGGCATAAGTGCTCAGAGACCGTACACTGGGGAGAGGGTAGTGGTCAGGGTGGGAGACTGTGGCCACTGCAGGGGGAGGGATTGGGTGGGAGTTTCTCAAAGGAGGGGACAATGAAGCTAAAAGGTCAGAAAGGGCAGTTCTTGAAGCTCTTGGGCAGCGTGTCCCAGAGAGAGGGACCTACAGTTGCAAAGGCCCCGAGGTGGGGCATGCCCAATGTGCCTGAGAGCCAGGGTGGGGACAGGAGGAGATGAGCTGGGGGGCTGGTAGGCAGGACCTTGCAGACCACAGGGAGGCTTCGAAGGTTCTGCTGACAGAGGCTGGGAGCCATGCCTGGGTTCTGAGTACAGGAGGGAGGGGCTCTTGCCAACGTTTTCAACAGGCCACTGCCGCTGCAGGGAGGGTGGGCCGGTGGGGCTGGAGCAGGCCATGTGGGGCCTGCGGGCAGGCGCCTGGTCCTCCAATGGTGAAATCCAGAGTTTCAGGGGCGGGAAGGGGCCTGCCCAAGGCCTCGGACCCAGTCAGCACTGGGACTGGAGTTCCAATGCAGGCCTCCAGGTTTCCTGCCTTCGCGGCACAAGGGGAGTTATCCCCTCGCCCCCGTGGCTCAGTTTCGGGGCAGGAGTGGGGTTGTGCAGGCAGGGGATGGCACGCTCTATCGGCACCCCTCCTCTTCAAGGCAGAGCACCTGCTTAAGTCCATCTTTCCTGGGGTCGCCCTCTTCAGACAGAGGCATGGGTTTCCTGAGGCCCCTGGTTCTAAGGCTCGGTGGACTGAGAGTGGCAGGACCAGGCCTCGGCCAGCGGTGCTCTGTGACCGAGCAGGAGCTGCTGGAGGGAAGGAAAGAAGGCGGTTTCGAGGAGAACAGCCTGACCAGGGGAGCGGGGCGGGGGAAGCTCGCTCATCCTGATTCCAGGCACGGGCCCCAGAGGCCCGGCCCAGGGCTGGGCGAAGAGATGGTCTCGGGCTCTCTCGGCCACAGGACACTTTTTGCCTGGGCAGCCTGAGGAGTCTGGGCCCCATCTCGCTTGGCTCAGGGGCTGGGCAGGGCCTAGGTCCAGATGTTTCGGAGTCTGGAGATGAACTCTAACCTGGCCACAGGTGAGGACAGAGGGACAGGGCTGTCCAGCCAATCTCAGCCACACTGACTGGCCCTCTGCAGGCTCCAGCTCCAGGCCTTGGGCAGGGATGGAGGGGGCCTGGGTCAGGGGAGGGGAGAGGCCGTCAGAGGTGGAGAAGCACAGGTGGTCCAGAGATGGTCTGCTCGCCAAGCCTGTGGGGACCTCTTCCTTCCTGAGCATGAAGGGAACTCTGAACCTGGGCCAAGAACGTGGGGTGGGCATCCTGCTGTGTGGGGGCTTAGTGGGGTTTGGGCTCTCTGGTGGGTTTGGCAGGTGTGGCCATGCCTGTTGTGAGGCAGGTAGGCTGGCCCCAAAGTCTTTGGAGAACTTGGGCACTGACCCATTCAGGGAAGGATGGGGGAGTGGGGTGTGTGCCGATGCTGATGGTGGGTTGTGGGGGGTGGTATTATGCTCCAGGGTGCACTCTGTCCCCATGGCCACAGTTTGGTCCCCACTGTTTTGTCCTTGATTCTACGTGCACATGGTTCGAATGTGTCAGCATGCTGGTGATCCTGCTGAACTGCGTGACACTTGGCATGTACCAGCCGTGTGACGACATGGACTGCCTGTCTGACCGATGCAAGATCCTGCAGGTGAGACCTAGCTGCCCTGCCCTCCCACGAGGCCCTGCCCACCCATGATGCCTCGTGTAGCCCCCGGGTCCTGCTCTGGAACCTCACTCTGTCCCTGCTTCTCGCCTTCCTCCTGCCCTGCAGGTCTTTGATGACTTCATCTTCATCTTCTTTGCCATGGAGATGGTGCTCAAGATGGTAGCCCTGGGCATTTTTGGCAAGAAGTGCTACCTTGGGGACACGTGGAACCGACTGGACTTCTTCATTGTCATGGCTGGGTAGGTAGCGCACCGGGCAGGTCTGAGCCTCTGGTGTTTGCCAGACTTAATGTCAATAACCCATGGATCTTCCTGGTAACGACAAAGCTACGTGGCGATGATGCGGTGAACAGACATTCCTCCCCCCCACCTCCGGTGAGCCGCGTGTCCTCCTGCTCTGTTAGCTGATACTGGGTGTGTTTCACACTAACTGCATGACCTTGAGAAAAGTCAGTTACTCTCTCTAAACCTCGGTTCCTTGTTTATAAAATGGGGATAATAGTAGCTACCTCAAAATGAGTACCCAATTAATGTTAGCTGCTGTTATTATTATCCTAGAGCACTCCGTGAATCAGAGAGAAGCACAGATTCAAGCTTTGTCTGACATCAGTTTCTGATTGTTTCTACCAAGACATCAGCTACAGTCAGAGAGGCCAGCTTGTGGCTTGGCCCATAGGGAGCGCCTGTGCCTAGTTCCTGCTCTCCTGGGTCCAACCAGGCTGGCGGCTCGTTCACGCATTCACCCAACAGCCAGGGGTGGAGTGAGCTCCTCAGTGTCACTGCTGTTGGACTGTGGGGGACAGCAGGGCATAGAGGGCAGCAAACCCAGACAGAGGCCCTGTCCTTCCCGGCTACGGTCTGGGGAGGTGCACCCATGGGTGAACGTGTCACACAAGTGAGATGAGGACTCTGGGCAAGTGTCGTGGTTTTCTGAGAGCAGCTCTGAGCTGGGCTCGGGGGCGTGAAGATTTTCCTGAGGACGGGACACACAGAGCTGACCTTGCTGAAGGCCGGGCAGGCCCAGTGATGGGTCAATATGGCAGAGGTGACAAGGGGGAGAGAAAAAGTCTGGAGGTCTGTGCCTGTGTGTGCACATATGTGTGTATGTGAGAGTGTATGTGCACATGTGTGTGTGATACGCTAAGGAAAGGCAGGGAGGGTAGACAGGCACGTGGCTGAGAGGGGAGTCGGTACTGCTCAGTCTATGCGAAATCCCACAGAGATATGTCCTGAAGTGAAATGATGTGTCCACTAGTGTTAAAAAGAAATGTTACACCTCTTGCCCTGGCCAGGTGGCTCAGTTTGTTGACACGTCATCCCGTGCACCAAAAGGTTGCGGGTTCAATTCCCGGTCAGGGCACATGTCTGGGTTGCTGTTTGGTCCCCTGTCAGGGTGCGAACAGGAGGCAGCCGATCGATGTTTCTTTCCTCTCTTTCTGTTCCTTCCTCTCTGTCTAAAATCAATAAACGTACCCTTGGGTGAGAATTAAAAAAAGTTACACTCCTTGTAAGCATCCTTTCTAAGAACTGTATTAAGTTTCACAACTACATTGTCAGCAATTGTTTAGCCCTATCCAGAAGTTAGGTAGGGTTCACATGGTGTCTTGTGAACCCTGTCACCCCTTTGTCAAGTTCCTCATTCTCATCCTCATTTTGGTTTGGCTGGAGGATATCCTTAAGTTTTTGGTTTTTTTTGTTTTTTTATAGAAAAGGTGTTTGGATAGTGTCATTTTTCAGCCCTGCCTCCCCAAACATATTTTCCTTTGCTCTTTGTGTGTGAAGGATAGTTTTTGTCTGCATTGTTCTAGAGTTGCAGTTTCCGTCCCTCGGAACCTGGCACCATTCCAGTCCGTGCGGAGGGCTGCAGGTGAGCCCAGTGCAAGCCTGGTTCTTCTTTCCTGGGAGACAGACTGCTGTGTTCTTGCTAGAAGCTCGTGGGGTTTTCTCCTTACCTTCGGAATTCAGACATTTCACAAGGGGAGGTCTTGGTGTAAAAGGTTCCCTGAGGGGTCTTTTAGAACTCAAGGTCGGGGGGAAAAAAATCTTTTCTTTCTTCCTTGGCCTCTTCTGAAATTCCCGCTGAATGGGTCCTTCCCTCCTCTATCTGCTCTGCGCATCTCCAACGCCCGCACCCCCCCCCCCCCCCCCCCCCCCCCCCCCCCCCCCCCCCCCCCCCCCCCCCCCCCGGCCAATTGCATCTGAGCTTGGAGAGGGTCCCTGGACGCGGCCTCCTGACTCACTGACCACGTTCTTTCCTCCCCTTACGGCCCCCATTGGAAGCGCTCACCTCCGCTGTGTCTTGTTAATTCCCAAGATGGCTTTTTGTTCTGGAGCTCTTATTTTTCGGAGCAGCTTCGGCCTGTTCCTGTTTCCCGGATGCAGTATTCCCTCGACTCTCCTTATGGGTCCTAATAAGGCTCCTTAGAAGTCCTTTCCTGACCCTGAAGTCAAAGTGTAAGTTCCCCAAAGTTTAAAAAACTGACCCTCGCAGCAATCGTAGAAGGAAGATGTATCATGGATTTATTCAACTCATTAATGAGGAACCAGCAGGATGGTAATTAGCAGAATTTAGAAAATGAGCAGGGGAGAAAGAATGTGATGAGAGTTCGAGGTGAGAATCAAAGCGGCTTAACGAACTGCGGGGTCGTAAAACCATAACCTTTGGAGTTCTCTCTCCTACTGGGAAGAAATCACTAATAAAAAGCTACAAGTTAACATGTCCATTCATGGCAGCCAGACCTTTAATTAACAGGAAATGGTAAATCAAATGTATATTCCCTTAATGAAATCATCCTTAGAGGAGTCTGTTGAATAATGTTCCAAAATGACATTGTGAGAGATACTGCCCCCCCTTTGTCTTATTTCCAAGCTTTAGGATAATTTTTCTTAACTCTTGTTTTGAGGAAGTCATTTGTTTAGCTAGTTCCACTTAATGCCTCCCATGAGCGCCCCACCGTGACTTCAAGAATCTTCTCTATTGCTTAGTGATCGATAGCCCCCGCCCCGCCCCGTGTCTGCTCATGTTTATAAATTAAGACCTCTGCTGTGCCACGTGAGGAGCTGGCCTGGCTTCAGCGCTGCCCTGAGGGCTCCGTCTGATATCTTTTCTTGGTCCTCGGGTGGGGTCCACAGGCCAGCATCCCCCCCGGGGGTTAGGGAGAGCTGGGTCCCACGCTTGGTTTAATGCTCTGCTGTCGCCGTTTAAAAATTCTTTATGCATTCGAATAAGAGGTCCTACATTTTCATTTAGCACCGGGGCCCACCAGCTGTGAAGCTAGTCCTGGCTGGGGGCGGGTATAGTGAAGGTCCACGCGTGGGATGCTGGGGGTGACGCGTGGTCCACGCGTGGGATGCTGGGGATTCAGGTGGCTCAGACCTAGCCCTGTCCTCGCGGTCCTCTCCGTCCTTTGTGCATGGGTGAAGAGGCAGGATGGGAAGCTGCAACCTGGGCTCCTGCTCCCACTCAAGACCCGTCCCCAGAGCTGTCCCCGTCCCCCACGGTCCCAGCCAGGCTTGGTGTTATAAGTGTTCTGTTTCCCAAGTAACTGGCCCGACATCCAAAGGTTGTTTTCTTCTTCCCAGCTCCTCCCCTTCCCCAAATTACTGGCTCCTTCCTCGAGCTATTCAGGAGGCAGAACCTGCACCCTGGAAGGTTCCTTAGAGGTCGGAGCCTTCATCTCTACATGCGGTCGGCCCCTGCTTCCACCACGCTGCCACGAGGGGACCATCTCTCAGGGCAGCCAATCCCAGGCTGGGACAGCCTAATGGGTTAACCAGTTCTTTTCCCCAGTGTAGCTCCCACTGGATGGAACCACTCATTCACTTATTCCTTCACAAAACCAGCATTTCTGGAGTGCCTGCTACCTGCCAGGCCTTGCGCTGGGCAGTGGGGATGAGACCGATCTCACGCAACTTGTGGTTTAGAAAATGGATGTAAAACAGATAATAAAATGCTAAATAAATTCTAAATTGGGGTCAGTGCTGTAGCAAAGAAGTATAGAGGGCCACGAGGGTGCAGACCAGGGGCCCGATGGAGACCGGGGTGTCAGCACGCGGTTCCCAGAGGAAGGGAGGTCTGGGCTGCGGAGGAGGTGAGCAGGAAAAGGGGGACCGGGGCATCTCAGGGAGAGGCGACACGTGCAGAGGACCCGAGGAGGCTGTTTGAGGAAAGGGCAGGAGAGCAGAGGGGACATTGGAGCCTAGGGTTCCCAGGGGTAGGTGGGTGCTGGGGAAGGAAGCCAGAGAGGAGGGCAGGGACCTGAACCCACGGTGGGGTGGGGCTGGAGCCAACAGTCAAGGGAATCCCTGACAGACCGATGACAGTTCTTCAGAGTTTGGAAGGTGGCTCCCTTCCTCCCTGAGTCTCCCATTCTCCACGTGAAGTATTCCCCGCACCTCCCACCATTTGTCAAAGGATAGGTGAGACCTCCTCTGCTGGACTCACTTCGAGTGACCAAGGCAGTCTTGGTCTCTGGCCAGGTGCAGGACCCCAGCCTCCCTGTGAGGACTTAGGAGAACGGGCTGCCTTTGTCCCAGTGTCCTGCAGGATTGTAGAGTGACCTGTCGAGTGGCTAGGCTCCCTGTCACCCCCAGGTGGTGTTCAACCTCCAAGCCAGGTTTCTCCCATCCTGAAACTGAACACAGCTCCAAACTTTGCATTTATTGCTAATTTCACCTCACAGTAACCGCTTGGACACCTGCCTCGTTCCATTTGCTTCCTGTGCTGGATTAGCCCAGGACAGCAGGCCCCGTGGCACCTCACGAGACACTCTCCTCCAATGTGTGACAAAGCCCTGGTAATAATAGTTGACCCCACCTCACTGTCTTATTTAAGCTACACATTTCTGTCTTTGTCCATTAGGAGGTCACAAGACATTCAGTGACATTCTTGTTGAACCTGAGATCTTCTTTACTTGCATATTGTCCTTGGTCCCTCGTGCTGGTAGTTCTACCTCCTCCCCCAAACCGAAACATGAAATGGTCAGTGCTTGGGGCTTGGACACCTTCACATGAAAAGCTTCTCCAAGAATTCCACTGCCCAGCCTCTAGGGTGAGCCAGGGCCGGGGGGCTGGCCTGGGGGACCGGGCTGCAGGGACCTCTCCAGAACGAGGCTGGGGCAGAGCCTTGCCAAAGGCCTGACTGGCGTGAGCCCCACCTTAGACGAGTGCAGGAGACAGGAGCTGCCTTACGTCTCGGGAAAACTTTTAAAGCTTCTGACAGTGTCTGTGAAGGTATCGCATGGAGCAGTGGAGGGACAAGTGTAAGCAGGCTGGGGAAAGAAGGGGTGACCTCCCCGGTCCTCAGACACACGCACAGCTTTGCACCCCTGCTCTGTGCTCCTCAAAATGCAAGGGACAGGAGACTTATTGGGGCACATGTTAAAATGGAGATTCCTGGGCCTCACCCCAGGGATCCAGACCCACGAGGTACAGCAGCACCTGAGGGCCTTCATTTCAGCCACACGCCCTGGTGGCCCTGCTGCACGTGCTCTCGTTCATGTGCCCCTCCAGAGCCCCTCACTGGGAGCGCTGCCGGGGGAGGGCGAGAGGCGTGCGGAGGGCCCCAATTCCGACTGGCGTCCAGGATCTGAATGAATCCTCATGACCAGTAGGTGCGCTTTGCGAGCAGAGCAGTGGGGCTCCTCATTAGAATTTCTATTATTAATAATAGTAACACAAATAGCAGTAATGTCCGTCACTCAGCACCTGGCCAGGGAGGGGGCAGCAGAGGCTGGGCTGGGGTTTGTCACACTCTGGGAACATCTCCTGAGTGCACAGCTTCCCACTCTGGCTTGCACAGGCTCTTGGGAAATAAAACGTCAATAAGGATGATTCCTTAGCTCTGGTCTTTCTAAAAAGACCGGGCCGGCATGTTCCCTCTGCGCTTGCTGGCTGAGAGTTCCTTTTGTCCAAAGTGCCCCATCAGGGGGACTTTAAAAAGCAAAGGGAATTGAATCCTCTTGGGCATCATCCAGGGGCGTGATAAAAATGAGAGCGTCTACTGATTGCTGAGTACTCGTGTGGGCCGATGCTGTGCGTTATCTGGCCTAATCTTTCAACCAGCTCTGCAAGGGAGGGACTGTGGTCAGTTCTGTTTCACAGAGGAGGCACAGGGACAGGGAGTGACCTGCTCCAGGTCATGGGCTGGTGAGGGGCACATCAGGAGTTGAACGTGGGGTGCTTGGCTCCATGGGATTGAGTCCTGGTTCTGTGTAACTTGCTGGGTGTATTTGTCAGGGGTGCATTTGGCTGCAAGTAACCAAACATCCAACCAGCAGTGGCTTGAGCAAAAAGGGGCAGGCAATCCCGGGGTGTTTTTTCTCATATAACATAAAGTTCTGAGGTCAGTGGTTACTGGTGGTGGCTCTGTGATGTCCTTGTAAACTTTTCAGGCTTTTCTTCATGGTCACAGGTGGCTGCTGAAGCTATGGGCACCATGTTTGCACTGGAGGCAGGGAGATAGGGGGATAGGGTTATGTCAGGAAGATAACCTTTTCTTTCCTAGATTCTTCCCCTATCCCAGCACACTTGGCCAGAACTGGGTCTTGTGGCCTTCCTTAGCTGCAAGGGAAATTAGGAAAATAGGAAACAATCTTGAATTTGGCTAAATGAACCAAGAATTGTTCCTTGGGGCTAGACAGGATTGGAAAAAGAGAATGCATGTTGGGTGGGCTACTCCCAGGCCCCCCTGGGGCCTGAGTTTCTTGGTCTGCACTTGGCCAAGGCTGTGGCCCTACCATACCTCCAAGCCCCGGTCTGAGTTGTCAGGGCTCTGCTGGGCCAGCTGGGCAGAGCATGTAACCTGCTGAGAAATCTAAGGTCAAATACCAACCAGTAACCGGTACAAGCTCCACAGAGGCCCGTGCCTGCCTCCAGACCGGGCTGTGATTATGGGCATCAGAGGCTCCACACTGGGGCTGTTTCTGGAAGCCTTCGCAGCCAGCCTCCCTTCTGCATGGCTCTCTGCGCATTATCTGTGGGACAGGGAAACACTCCATGCGTCAGCAGGCCCAGGGCACCCCTCAGGCCATGACACTGACTTTACACCCTTATTTATCCTCGACAAGGACTGGCTGCTCTGAGGGCAAGGCTGAGGCTGAGTCATCCTCCTGGAGTCCCCACAGCCTCGCCCTGGCCCGTAGGGAGGAGGCGGCTCCATGACATGTTCGTTTCCTGTCTGTTGTGTCCAGGCAGTGCAGAGCTGGGACAGACTGGCTGGGGCCATTTTTTTCAAGCTGAACTGGCCCTTGGGTGGTTGTGGACTGGCGAAGGTTCCAGTGGGAGCCTTGGTGCGGATGATTCCTCATTTGCATACGGAGTAGAGTGGGAGAGCGGTGATCACTGCTCAGGTCTGTTTCCATGGAAACAGGATGCTAAAAGCCATGGGGGTGGGGGGTTAGTCACCAGAGATTCTCAGGCCACCGGTTGGCAAGCCAGACACCAGTCAGTCATGAATCAGAGAGGACTCTCTCAGTTATATGGGACAGGAATCCGCCAAACCTGGTTTAAGGGAGTTTATCATCTTTACTGAAAGCTGAAGGGTTTCTGGCTTCAGGGCCTGCTTGATCCAGAATCCTGAAAGATGTCACCAGACAGCGTGTCCTCCCATCCCACAGCTGCTTGTTCCTTTTGCTACCCTCCTTCTCTGGCAGCTTTCCTCTCGAAAGGAAGGGGCAGGCAGTCCTGGGGTTCACAGCCTACACCCTCAGGTTCGACAGAAAACCCCCTTTGCTTTCCCAGCCACTCCAGGGAGTGCGGCATCAGCCCCGATTGTCTTGGATTGGCTGGCGTGGGTCATGTGCTCATCTCTGAACCGGTCACTGCGGCTAGAATGAGGCCGCGCTTTGATTGGCCAGACCTAGATCAAGGTTCTGCGTGTCCCCGCCCCGCATTTGGTGTGAGGTCTGCAGCATCCATGCCACGTGGCCTGAGGGTGGGGAGGATCGACTGGGGAAATCCCAGGACTGTTCCCCAAAGAGCAGAGAAGGGACCTTGGGGCAGGCAGAAACCGCGCTCCCCCGCACCCAACCTTGGGTGGTTTACCAGAACTCTGTTTGCTAACTGGGCCGGGCGCTCTTACATCCTCACAGTCCTGAGAATCTGGGGTTGGTAACCCCATTCTGCAGAGGAGGAAATGGAGGCTCAGAGAGATGAGCAGCCCGCCGCGATCACGGCGCCTGTATGAACCAGATTTGGGATGTGCTCGGGTACACCTACCCCCAGAGCCCATGCTGACTTGCAGTGGGAGGGCTTTACTTTTTCAGAGGCCAAAGTATTATATGTGATGTTCCCAGGAGGACCGGGGCAGCCTGGCCAGCCCCCAGAAGGATGAGGGTCGCTGGAGAGGGACGTTTCTCCCAGGCTTTGGGACAGCTGAGAGTGTCTCTGTCTTGTGGTGGTGCCAAGACTACTCCATGGCCAAAGGAAACTAAATTTCATGGGAGGTAGATAGGAGATATATTTGGAACATATTCTAAAAAATCATATATCGTCATTTATCTGAAGTTCAGACTTAACTGAGCATGCCGTATTACCTGACAACTTTACTCAGAGATAGAGTCCCCGGAGTATTGTCACCTGAGTGGAGCCTCGATAACAGAAGTCTCAGCGCTTCCTGCTGTTGCGGTCCCCTGTGAAACCCTGGCTGCCGCCCGCCCGGGATCTGTCTCTGCCACCCTTCCTTCGACTGTGTACCCCCTAATTCCCCCTTTACTCTGAAGTCGGCCCGAGTCGGTTTCAGAGCATCCTTTTCTTTAACAGTCAGATGGGCTTAATGATCCCTGTTCTTCTGTTCTCATAGGATTCACATGAGGATCTATGGATGACCCATAAATCAGTGCTGGACAAAGTCAAGGGTTAATGTTGTTATTCTCTGGTTTTCACTCTCCGTTCTGTCCTCCCTCCCTCTTCCACTCCCTCCTTTCCTCCACTGAACACCTACTATGTGCTGGGTGCAGGGAGAGTGGCGTAGGCCGGTGGTCTAGTTACCAACCAGCGCAAGCCTGACTCATCACAGCTGCCTCCTGACAGCTGATCTGCTGTTTCCAGCATCTCAGCTTCCTTTCCATTAGCTACATCTTAAATTACATTTTAAGAAAGCCCCCGTGGGCCCCTTGAAAAGATTGAGGAAACACCCTATTTTTATCAGCAACACATAGAAATCATCTCCTGGGAGGGGTATTTCCTGGAAAGACGTTAAATCTCAGTCATCGATGTTGTTCCTTGTTAGCTTCAAGCTCTTTTTCTGATCTCGTCCTTTAAGTTCTTTGTCTGACAAACCTGCATGCGGAGCCCTGGGCTGAGCGGGGGCCCACCTCGGACTCCGAGCCGGGCCCCCGCTCTGAGGAACAGACACCCGCCGGAGCAGACCTCAGAGCCCGAGGTGCCCTGAGAGAGGCGCAGTGGGACGCAGGGCAGCAGCGCTCCTCCCTCCCCCGGGGCGGGGTCTGGAAAGCTGGGGAGGGCACTCCAGGTGGAAGGCCTGGCAGACGCAAAGGTCCGCAGGCTGGAAACGCGCGGTGCGCCGTGGGAGCTGGAGAGGCTCGAGTGTCTCTTGAATGCAGGGCGAGTGGTGGGCAGTGCTGGGGCTCTGCCAGAGAGCTTCCGGAGGCCTCCCGCCTGGGCCTTCGCCGGCAGGAGGTGGACCCAGGCAAGGGGTGAAGCAGGCATCACGTGATGCGTGGGCCGCGTGACCTGAGGCCGTGAGCGGGCTGTGATAGAATACTGGCCGACACTATCTGGCTGCCTTGTGCCAGGCTCTGTGCTAAACACTGAGTCCATATAGGAACGCTTTATTTATTTTTTAAAAGTATTTTTTAATTTTTATTGATTTCAGAGAGAGGAAGGCAGAGAGTGGGAGAGAAACATCCACATGAGAGAGAAAGATTGATTGGTTGCCTCCTGTACATGCCCCAGCTGGGGACCGAACCTCCAAACTAGGCACGTGCCCTGACCAGGAATCGAACCTCCAACCTTTTGGTGTACGGGATGCTGCTCCAACCAACTGAGCCACATCGGCCAGGGCAGGAACACTTTCATGCTCCCCACGCCCCTGTGATACGGGTTCAGTGGGACTTGCCTGAGGTCACGCAGGGCACTAGCAGCAGAGCTGGGACTGGAACTCAGGCTCTGTGCTCTAGCCACTGGGACGCTGTCCCGGTGCTGGCCCCATTCCGTGTGTGCGGCCATGTGTGTTGTGCGTATTGGCCAGCGGGGGGCGGGGGGGGAGCGGTACTCAGGAGCCAGAAGGCAGCCTGTCCTGAGGACTGATGAGGTGGCGTGGGGGGTGTCACGCCGAGTTCCTGGACAGCCCCCGCCGCCACACACCTGGCTGTGTGACCCAGGCTCTTTTAGAGCCTCAGCGTCCTCATCTGCAGTGGGCTCCATAATCCCACCGTGGGGAGGGGTGTGAGGTGTTCCGCTCAGGCACGCAGTGCTTGGGACACCCTTCTGAATCAGCCAGGACTCTGAGTTGCCAGTGACAGACACCAGGGCAAACGGGCCCCGGTCCCCAAAGGGAGTGGACTGGCTCACAGAACTGGGAAGCACAGGGGCCGGATCCGGGATCAGGGTGCAGCTGGAGGGAGTGGCTGGACCATATGGTCAGGATCCTGCCTCAGCCCAGCTCTGGCCTCGGCCTTCCTCTGTGCTGGCAAAAATCCCAGGCTACCACAGAGGCAAGATGGCCATTAGCGCCTCCGGGTGTCCAGGCCGTGCCAGCTCCAGGGCCGGGTCCACCTGGGGGTCATGTGTGCGTCCTGAGCCAGTCATGGTGGCTGGGGGATGGTGTCCCTGGGTTGACCAGGCCTGGGCCTCTGGCCTCCCTGGGATCCAGGGGGACTGCGAGGTACCTCAGTAGGAGTAAGCAGGGCTGTGTCCTGAAGAGTGAATGCCCACCCTCCAGCCCCACCCCAGCGTGGCCACACCTGAGTCCCTCTCCCCTGATGACACCTGGGGACGGGGGCAGACACCTCCCCCTGGGGTACTGTCAGGACAAAAGTGCTTACTTTACAGCAAAATTACTTACCTAATTAGGCGCCCTGGAGCTGGCAGGAGGTGGTGGGGGTTTTGTTGATTTTTTTTTAGACTTTTAGCACTGAAGCCGCCTGATAAAATAACTGTGTAATTAGGAATTAAAATTTTCTCCTGCAAGTGATCAAATGATGTCTTACTTGGGGCCCGAGGAAAGTCAACCCGCGGGTTCTTCACCCGCAGTGGCCCCTCTTCTCCTCCTTTCCTGGGGGGTGGGACACTCCCACATCTGTCCTCGGGGTGGGAGGAGGAGGAAGTGGCTAGAAGAGGGTGGGATGACGCCTGTCACAGGTGTTACTCATGCTACTAGATTCCCTGAGTACCTGCTGTGTGTGGCGGCGGGGCTGGCACGGCGGGGTTGGGGACACTGTGTCTGAGGAGGGGAGAGGCGCTTGGCCGGTATTCAGCCGGCCCGTGGAAGATACCACGGCCCCCTGCCCACACTGGTCCAATCCTGAGGGCCACATGGTCTCTCAAGGGTCCTGCTGGGATGGCACCCCCCCTTGCCCACAGCTGTCACCTGCTCATGGACAGCCCCTCACTGTTTTTTCTCCCTCCCTTGTCCCTTGCTGTGCTTCCTGGGATCACCTCCCAGATAAACTGCTGCTTCCAAGTCCTCGGTTCAGGGGCCGCTCTGGCTGTGTGGCACGGAGCCAGAGCAGGGAGGGGTGAACTCAGCCTTGGCTGCAGGGGGGCCCGCCACCCCGCAAGGCTTCATGGAGGAGGCTGTCTGCAAGGAAGGCTGAGGATGCGGAGGACGGGCGCTGTGCAGAGGACGGACCGGGGCAGAGAGGGGGCATTTGGGGAGATCGGTACCTGGTTCGTGGAACCTGGGGTGCCTGGAGTAGGGGCAGGGTTGGGGGGAGGGGACAGATGCAGACAGGAGGACCTGGAAGGCTGTGGCCAGGGCTTGCTCGGTCTTTGATCTGAGGGCAATGGGGAGACATTGAAGGGTTAACTTGGGGAGGAACACAGCTAGATTTGAATTTTAGGAGGTTTTCTTCTGCTGAAGATGGGCTGTAGGGGGAGGAGGCAGGAGACTAGCGGGAGGCTGCTGCAGCTGTCAAGAGAGAGGGATGGTTACTGGACGCGGGCGGGGGTGGTGGAACTGCCTGCGGACTGTCCCACGCTGGGCTCGTTGGCGCACGGAGTCTCCATCGGGATGGAGTGCTTCCCAGGGCCCAGAGTAAAACCCACAGTTCTTACCTTCTGGCTAAAGCTCTCCCTACCTCTCCCACCCCTTGTCCAGCGTATCCGCTTCATCTCAGAGAAGAGTGAGAATTTTAGATCTCATTGTGCACGATGTGCTCTTTATCACTGAATGCATTTACGCCCAGTCTCGTCCCCCAAACCAGGAGAGGCAGGTGCAGCAAACACCCCCAAAATGTTCACGGAATATGGAAGAGGAAGTTAAGCCCTGGGAGAAATGTTTAGGCCAGTGGATTCGCTGGAAGGATCCACAGTGCCAAGATCTTCCCTGCTGCTTAGAACTCAGTAACTCATCCCGTTTCCCCTTTCGCCTTGACTGCCAGAAAGCTCAGACAGAGCTGAGATCTTGACAGTAAATTCTCCAAGACATTCCGCTTGGGGGCTTTTCAGTGGGGACCCGGAGGGCTGCAACTGATGAGGTCTTGGGGGTTTTTGCAGAAGGTGTGTTCGCACGCTGCGGACCTGGGGGGCCAGGTCCGGGGTGAAGGGCGGGGCCAAGGTGGGTGCCCCCCACTTAACCAAGAACTAATGGCCCCGGACTGCGGGCCTTGGGCTCTGTGAGGAGGGTGTGGAGCCGGTGCAGCAGTGGCATCTGAGACCAAACAGGGTCGCCCTGAGGGCTCCCATAGCAGCCGTGCCCCGGGCGGCTTGTGGCTGTGGTCTGCCTGGTCCAGGGGACCGTGAATAGGGTTGATGTGGGACCCATGCCATGCGAAGGGGGCTCGGCCAGGTCAGCGCAGGGTGAGGATGAGAACAGTGCCTGGCAGGCCTTCAGAAGCCATTTGCTCTTTCCTGTCTAACCGTCCTCTGCGAAGCGTCTATTTTTATTGTGAGACTTCATGGGGATGGGAGCCAGTCCTGGTCTGGCACCTGCTGGAGCGCAGCAGGTGAAACCTGGGGCTCCTGGCACATAGCACCGGGGTGGGTTCAGCCTGGCGTGCGCGCTGGGAACACCTACCCACGGGCACACACAGCAAAGCAGGCACTGAGCCTGGGGACCCAGCTCTCCCCAGGGCCTGTGCCGCCCCCGTTGACAGGATGACGAAAGCCAGGACGGGAGGAAGAGGGGGTGGGGCGTGGGGGAGGGGCCGGCTGGAGCTGAGCCCGGCAGCCTGGGACGGGGTGGCGTGGTGGCTCTCCAAAGCCTGGTGTGCGTGTGCGTGCACACGTCGGTGGGAGCGTGCCTGTTTGTGTGCCCATGTGCGCTACCCCCGCAGTGCCTTCATCACACATATCTCCTCGGCTGCCTGGAGAGCTCTTTCTACAAAATATGAAAACGACAGTTTGGCTCACCCACGCGCGGAATCCTCGTGTAGCTCTCCTCCCCCGGCGCCCTCTTCTCAGCTCATGCTCCGGCCTCACTCCCTGCCCCCCAACTTCCCACCTCACCCCCTCTCTCTCTGCTTGGCTGCTGCCCCTGGCTCCCTCCCTTCTCCCGTGCCTCCCTTCCCCCATCTCCTTTGATCCCCTAGGTCTCTCTGTCTCTAGTTCTTGGTCTCTGTTACTTTTTTGGTCGCTCCCCCTCGTCTGAATTTGGGCTCTGGTAGGAGTGTGTGTTAATGAGGGTGTCCCAGGAGTGAGTGTGTGTGCGCGCACCAGTGGTTGTGTGCAGGTGTGTGACCCCGTGTGTGTGTGTGTGTGTGCGCGCGCGTGTGTGTCTGTGTCTGTGTAAGGGGGAGACGGGGTGGGGGGAGAGAGGAAGAGAGAGAGAACAGAACCAGTGCCTGTGCCCCAGAAAGCGGGGGGATGGATGAGGCATTTCAGGCAAAGGAAGCTTTCACTCAATTACTCTTCAAGCAGCGGGAGGGGTGGCGGCTGTACGACAATCAGACAGGTTTGCATGTGTGTAGAAAAAGGCTTCATTTCCCGCTGATGGTGGTGACAGGTGGAGCCGGCAGCAGTGCTAGAGCCCTGGGGTAGGGGGTTGGGGATTTAGTGAGTGGGGCATTGGGGTCAGGCTGGGGCTGCAGGCCCTGGGTCCGCATGGGGAGGGGGACAGGTGGCAACTGAGCAGGTGGGATCTGGTGGAAGGGTAGGAGCCACACGGCGGACCTCAGAGACCTGTCTCCTGTGGAGGCCTGGGGAGCTGTCCTGGGGGAGGCAGACTGCCTCCAGGGAGCTGCAGGGCTAGTTGACCATGGAGGGGGAGGGAAGGCCTGTTTGGCGAGGCCAGGCCCCGGGGATGAGGCTGAGGGCAGTAGTAAGGGCTCCAGTGTTGCCTTTGCCTTTGAGTCTCTCCCTGGCCGGAGTGGGTGCTGCTGAGGGTAGGGGCCGGGTGCTAGTCATCCCTGGGTTTGTTTTCACCTACACCGGCTCGGTTCAGTGTGGACCGTGGTGTGGAAGTACCTCCAGGACTCCAGGGGCCGCTGCACAGAGCTTCAAAGCATGTCCATGAGGTTTCAGTTGGACAGAGATGAGGATGGTGACGTCCAGTTGCCATCTGGGGTCAGCCCAGGGATCTCGGCTCCCCAGTCCACCCTCTGAGGAATGGGGTGACCCTCCCTTTTCCAGAGGCTTCTCTGGAAGTGGGGGCAGGGGCCACCTGGCCTAGTGCCGGCACACAGCGGGGACCCAGGGTCTCTGCTCCTCTATGCCCTCTGCCCCCAGCAACAACTAGTGATCCTCAGGACAGTCTAGGAGGGTGGTGTCCCAGCTCCTACCAGGAGGGTGATGTCACTGCGCCCACTCACAGAAGGAGAGAGAGCCCGAGGCCACACAGCTGACTGGGGCACAGCCCGGATTCTGACTTCCTTTTCCTACTCACCCCTCCCAGGCAGGTGTGGCACACACGGGTGGGTGCAGGTGGCCCGTGGCCCTGCCTTTCCCTCCTGCGGCAGCCCTCACTCCGTTCTCTTTTCTCCACAGGATGGTGGAGTACTCGCTGGACCTTCAGAACATTAACCTGTCGGCCATCCGCACCGTGCGTGTCCTGAGGCCCCTCAAAGCTATCAACCGCGTGCCCAGTGAGTTGGCGCCGCCCCCCATCCCTGGCCCACAGAGACACCCGTTCACTCAGAAGAGATTGACCAGAACCTTTCAGTGCCGGGCCTGTGCTGGCCGTGGGGCCTCTCGGTGACTGGGCAGAGGTCGGTCCTGCTCTCACGGGGCTCATGGGCCAGTGTTTGGGCCTGAAGATGCTGGAGGGCAGCCTCAATGCCCGAGACCCCCAAAACTTGGACTGCAGCGTGCTGGGGAGTCTGGCTCTTCAGGAGCAAGGTTGCTTGCGGGGAGGTGGCTGTCATAGCGGGCGAGGTGGGAAAAGGAGCTGCTTCGTCCGAGGGAGGGCACGGGGCAGCTTTTCCCCGAGGAGGAGATCGCCAGACCCCCTCGCTTGTGCTGAGTGACTTAGGATTTGACCTTTATTACCTGCCCGCGTGTGAAGGATGTGCGCACGTTGGGGTGTGTGCACATGTGAATTGCATGCACATGTGAGGGTGTGTGTGCACATGTGAGAGGTGTGCACATGTGAGGTGGTATGCACATGTGGGTGTGTGTGCACATGTGTCACTTGTGCACGTAAGGGATGCGTGGGCACATGTATCCCCTCCCCCCCGCCCACATGTAAGAGCTCATTAGATGGCTGCTGGCCGTGGAGGTCACTTCCAGGTCCCAGCACCAGCCTGCCTGGTTCTCTGGAGAAAGGCAGGATGGGCCCTGTGCTCCCGCCCGCAGGGACCAGAGAGCCCAGGGAATTTGGGTCCTTCCTCAGGGGCCTCCTTCCTGCTAATAGGCGGTGCTGGGAAGCGGGGGTGGAGGAGCCGCGAGTGCCAGCTTCCGCTCTGAGATGACTCCTCCTCTCAGCTGGCAGAGGAACCTTGCTCTCGGAAGCTGGCCGGGGGAGTGACGAGAGCACGGACACTCTGGGGTCCACATATAACCAGGGCGTCCCTCCCCCGACTTAGAAGCTGCCCGCTGCTCCCCCTGGGCAGGGGACTTGAGGTGAATTCATGTTCCTGAGTAACTTAACCAACAGGGGCCTCAGGAAGTCAGAGCAGCTGTGCTGCTCCAGCTGCCCCTCTGCGGCAGGGGCAGCTTTGTGCCCAGGTGCCATGCACTCTGCCCAGGGTCAGCAGGGGATGAGTGACATGGGGGACACAGGCTCTCTGAAGTGCTTCCTAGAGAGGTTTGGTTCATTACCTCCTTTTTTTCTAGAGGTTTCCCTGAAACATTCTACATCCTCTCTCCTATGTCTTTAGAGCTGCTTCTACCGGGAGACTCATTCTTTTCAACAATAGCCCGTAGCTCTCAAGTTGGCCACTAGATGGCAGTCTGGAGAGTCGGGAATAGGCAAAGTCAAATTATAGGTTATTAGTTACAAAGCTGTGGAGAGTGGGGCGGCTGCCTGCCGTTTAAAAAGTAGTTTAAAAACACGACCAACAAGGGAGACTCAGTTGGGTCGTCCGGGAACGCAAGTTCTGGTTTTCTTGGCTGTGCCAGAAGCGTACTGTGTGAGCTGAGAGGCCCCCTAGTGTCTCAGGGTCTCAGTTTCCCCACTTGCACAAAGCAGGAGGAAGGGCTCAGTTAGATGCATGGTTTTAAAGTTTGTCCAGGATGGGTGGGTGACCCGGAAATCATGGTGCTCTCTATAAAGCTCCGTAAAGCGTGCCCCTCCAGCCTCCCCTGCAGGCCTCTCTGGCAGCTCAGCCACTGGTGGAAAGGAGACGGGATGGAGGGGAGGCTGGGGAGGGAGGGAGGAAGCACCAGACTTTGAGTCGGGAGTCTGGGCTCTGGCTGCTTGCTGTGTGACCTTTCATAAGTCACCAGCCCTTTCTGAGTCTTGGCAAAATGGGGCTGGATTATCTCTAAAAGTGCCCCCTTCTGGCACCAGCTGACTCCCGTCCCCGCCTGACCTACATACCCCTTAAGCCTGTGCAGTGCCTCCCAAAGCCTATTTATTGGCCAAGCCGTTTAACGATGAAAGTGTTTTCTTTCTTTTTTTTTTCTCCCTCTCTCTCTCCAGTGAGAAACTAGGGCAATCGCCGCTAAGGCCCGAGCTAGCTGAGCCTGAGCTGCTGGCCCACGTGCGCACCTGGGCATAGCACGCCACGGCCCAGGCGGTGGAGGGGGAGGTACAGAGGCCTGGGGAGCGCAGGGGAAGCTGGGGGAGACGCTGAGCCTGCCCTGGACCACTGCCCATCCCCCAGAGCCCTGCCCGGCCACAGTCCCTGGTTCAGCAAGAACTCATCTCAATGTAGGGGCCTCGGGGCTGGGCCGGGCCTGGGATGGGGCGGTGCAGAGAAGTGGAGAGCGAGCTGCCAGGGCGGTGCCCCGGACAGAGCGGCCCAGCCGACAGTGCTGGGGGGAAGGCCACTGTCAGGCCCCCGCTGCGGGACCAGGAACTGGAGGTTCGCTCTGCACTGACAGGCCCTGGGCCTCATCCCTCCATTTACCTGCTCCCCTCTGGGCCTCCATTTCTCCTTCGATAAAATGGGGTTAATAATACCAATTTCCATATCGTTTGGTAAGGATGAAACACCATAATGTGTGTAAAGAGCTTAACGGGGAGCCTCATATGCAGTAAGTGGTTAATCGGTGCTACTGTTATGAAGAGGTGCTGAGGGCACTGAAGATGGAGAGGGTGCGGCCTCAGGGTGTCTTTGCAGAATCTGGTTTTGGAAGATGCTCACCAAGGAAGGGCACAGAGGATTGGGAGGGCGTCCCTGGAAGGCAACCCCTACATGCAAAGGTGGAGAGGAGGAGCCCGCCTGGGGACAGTGTGGCTGGACAGAGGACTGTTGGTGGGCAGAGCGGGAGGTAACTTCCCAAATCTTCCAAAGAAGTACTAATGATGATAAATGGCTAAAATTTATCAGGGGCTTACAGCAGACTCCTCACGGTGCTTTACACAGACGATATTATTTCATCTTCACAACAGCCCTAGGATACTGGCCCACCTTACAGAAGGGGAAACCGAGGCAGAGAGCGCTTGCATAATTTGCCCCAGGCCACACAGCTGGCTGGGCATAAAGCTAGGATTTGAACCTGTGCTCGTACTGCCCCAGAGCTTTTCGCTCCTTTTCATGACCTCCTTTCTCTCCTTTTAGCGTGTAGGCACCCCAGCCACCCAGCCCCTCTGCGGGGCGTCCAGAAGGCCCCTGCGCCCACATCCGAGGGGCCCCCTAGGCTGAAATGATGCCCTCAAGGCACCCCTCTGAATGCCTTGCGGTGTCAGGGAGCGCAGCTCTCACGGTACCGGGTCCTGTGCAGCCTGGTGGGGCCAAGTCAGGGCAGGAGGCAGGGTGGTACAGTGGTTAGCGCGGAGCACGGCCTCTGAGTTGCCCTGCCAGCACGCAAAGGTGGGTCCTGTGTTCATTAGCTGCAGGGCCTGGGGCAAGAGTCTGCACTTGCTTTGCTCCCTTGTCTGCACAGTGAGGACGGCACACGGCGCGTCCCTGTGGCAAGTCTGCAGTGCCAGCCCGCTGCCCCGCCCCAGCCTTCCTCACGAGGAAGGGCCAGTGTCAGGGCCGTAGACTGCAGCGTCCAGGCAGGTAGACCAGGGTTTGTGCCTGGGAGCTTGTCCAGTGGCTTGGCTCCACCTCCCGTGCCTCAGTTTCCCCATCCCCAGCTAGACCGTGGGGTGGCAAACTGTGCCCAGTGAAGGCGCCAGTGCCATACATTGCTGGTGTGGGAGTCTCCTACTGCTGAGAGCTTGGGAGTAGCCTTGCTGGGGGTCACGGGGCTCTTAGGACCACCCCGCCCCCTGCGGAACCCTGGGCTCTCGCTTTTGGAAGCGGAAGCCTCAGGACAGTTTGGTCTTGGGGGCACAGCGTTTCCGGTCGCCCGTCAGGCTGAGGGGCCCTGGACTCAGGGCCAGTTCCTGGGGCCCTTGCGGCCCATCTACCCTGGCTCTTTCTGCCAGGTCCATGCCGGGGCAGGCCAGCCATGCCGAGGACGGAGGAGGGAGGCCCCAGCACTCCTTCTTGGACTCGGTCCTGGGGGCCATCTATCGAAAAGGGAGCTGGGAGACACACTTTGAGATGGAGCTTGATGAAGTCTCCATATTTTCACTTGGAGTGTGTGTTTACTTGGAACCTGGGGGGAAGCTGAAGGAGGCTCTAACCCCAGGCACACCTTGGACTTTAGGGCCATCTGTCTTTGGCACCCACAAGGGGCCCCCAGGCCACCCTGTGAGAGAAGGACCTGGCAGCTTCAATGGGAAGGAAGGAAGGAAGGAAAAGATGGAGGTGGGGAGAGAGGAGGGAGGGTGGAGTGAAGGGGTCCGATTTCCCCAGGGAAATTGGGCTTCTCTGAAGAGATGGAGGTGGGAGAACATCTGGCCAGAACATCTGGTGAGAGCCTGACTCAGGAACAAGAACGAGCAGCCGGGACTGAACGAGGGAATTCTGGGAGGTGGGGGCAAGGTGAAGGCAGACACCCCCCGCCCCGCCCCCAGCACCGCCCAGGGTCACATTTTCTCTACAAATCGGGGACAGGATGGGGAGCAATTCCTGGGTGGGACCGCAGCTCAAGGGAGTGGGCCAGTATGTATCCATCCATCCATCCATCCAAAGTAGCGTCCACTGAGGGGCCACCAGGCCAGGCCCTGGGTCAAACGAGGGGTCTTGGAGAAGATTCAGGTGCAGCCCCGTCTCTGCAGGCAGACACGTGAGCCAGGAGCCGGGGGCCAGGGAGACCCGTGCTCTAACGGAGGCAGCAGGGGCCAAGGGGAAGGGCCCCCCGTGTACTTAAAGGAGCCTTCACGGAGGAGTGGGGTCAGGACATTTGAAGAATGAGTAGATATCTGTGCCAGAGTGGGTGCAGGGACCTTCGGTGGGACATGAGCCAGACCCACCCCCTAGGGCATGGGCATGATGGCCTTGGGAAGGAACCCAAGGCCTCTCCTTGGATGGAGGGTGCAGGGGTGCCCGCTTCTTGGCTGGGGTGTGTTTCCTATCTCAGGAGTGGGTGCTGAGGCCCCTCATTAGCTCATAGGCACCCCCAGCTGGGCTGGGACAGCAGCTGTGTCCTGGGGCTGGGTTGCATGCTGCCCGGCCCGACCTCCTGGGCACCAACCCTGCCCCTGATTGGTTGGCATTGGCAGTGGCAGGAGCAGCAGACGGCCTTTCCTGGTCACTCAGCACCCTCCACTCACCTGGCCAGACCAGAGAGAGAGGGGATCCCTATGGCCAGCCTGCAGCCTCAGGCCCCCTTGCCCTGGGCCCCTCCTTTTGGCCGTGGGCTGCCCCCCTGGCAGAAGCTGTCGTACGCCGTCCTATTTTGACATGAGCTGGCCTGGCAGAGCGGCCGTGCTAACAGCTCCTGTCTGGGCTGACAGCTCCTGTCGGTAGAGAGACCTGGGACCTCCAGGAGTGATGCTGGTCAGGAAGCACACCTGCCAGTACCTCCCTACTGCCACCAAAGGGTCTCCCTGCCTGGTCACTGCCCAACTTTCCTTAGAACAGAGGGTCCTGGCTGGGGGTCCCTGGTGGAAAGCGGTGGGAAGGTTGAGCGGCTCCATCCGTGAGCCCATCTGTCATCATCTCCTCCTAGCTCCCGACTTTAAATGCCATCCATCCAGAGACTGTCTCTGCCCTGGCGCCACCCACATGATACTCCAGGCCACACTCCTCTCTCCTGCCCCCCTGCCCCTGAGGGCTTATGAAATGACTTCATATGGATGTACTCTAGCATCCTGCCCTCCACCTGCGCAAACTGAGCCCTGTCTCCACTCACGGCTGCTCCACGCTTCTGGCCTCGAGCCCCAGATCTTGGAGATGTCCCAGCCCCTCTCTAGCTACAGTACCCCACATTCCACCCCTCTTCTCAACCCTCTGTTACTCTCTCCTCCCTCTGCTTCTATCTCCTACGCCCGGTGCCGGGGGAACGGACAGCAGAGTGGGAGCATCCGACTCGCCTTGGTTAATTACTGGACTGCGGGCATAAAAGGAGGATTAGCCAGGGCCTTGCGGCATCCTCCGTGACTCCCTGATTCCATGGTTCCCTGGCCCTGGCACGGAAGTGATAGACTCATTCTTAGTCCCTAATTAGCTAAGTATGCCGTGGCTCCATGGCCCCGGGAAGTCCCTGGGCCCCCGGGAGGACCGTGAAGTGAACCGGGACCCAGCTCAGGAGAGGGAGGTGGGGGCAGGAGGGATCGGGCCGCCATTCAGGAAAGTCAGGCGGGCAGGCTTTCAGGAGCCGTTTGGAATTTTAATATCCTGGGGAACAAGGGAAATGTAATTAATTGAGCAACAAAGGCTGGGCCCAGGGGAGCAGCCAGGCGGGGATGGCGCTGAGCCGCTTCCTGCCTCCTCAAGGCCTTTCTGATCCAGCCCCTCCTCCGCCCGGCCTTCTAGGCTGGCCTCCGGCATCTGCACTGGCCTCCAGGACTAACCCTTCTTGTTTAAACCCCAGAGCCCATCAGGAGCTGGGCCTGCTTAGAAATCTGCCGACCGGCCTCCCCGACCGGCCTCCCCGACCGGTCACCTAGCACAGAGCCCCACACTCCTTAGACCCCCAGGCACCGCCTGGGGCACTGTCTGAATGGTTGCACCTCTGTGCCTTTGCCACAAGCTCCTGTGTTGTGGAGGGTCCAGCTCAAGCCATCCCCTCGGGAATGTGCCCAGAACTGCCCTGCCCTGGGCATGGTCTTTTCCCCCCAACACTGGGGTCCCCTGTCCCCTTGCGGTTAGACGGCACGTTCTGAGGGGGTGAAACATAGGACTTGTTTGCCCTGGGACCCCGACGTGGCCCTCATTGCACCTGGCATACAGCAACATTGACGAGTGCTTGGTGAATGAGTAAACGGCGGGACACCAAAAAGGTCTGTGGTGACGTCGTTGACATTCGGTTGGACTAGAGGCCTTGATCCATTTTTCTGCTTCCCACTTCCCAACATCCCTGGCTACTCTTTGGGGGGCGGATGTGGGGAGTTGGGGTATTGGGCCCTCACTTACCATGCTCTGCTCTCAGCTGGAGGCAGATGCCTGCAGGAGAACCCCACTGCCTCCCCTCACGGGGGGCTGACCTAATTTTGTGGGGGGGGAGGGTGGGGGTGGGCATTAATTATTGATTGGAAACTACTCCACACAGGATTCATGAGGCAAATCCCAAATAATTATCCTTGTTAATAACCACCTCACCATCAACCCTGGAACGAACAAAAGTCCAGACAGGGCCACTGTTCTCAGCACCATCCTTCCATCCTCCCCTTTCCTATCTTCCTCTCTCCCCATGACTTATCATTCAACAAACGTTGGCTGAGCCTCTGTTCTGGTCCAGGACCTACTGGGTTCTAGGAGCCCTGAGGTGACTCAGACCCAGGCCCAGGGGCTTACAGCCCAGTGGAAGAGGCGGGCGGGTAAACTGATAGCTACACACCAGGGCTGAAAGGAGGCTAGATGTTGATGGGGCCCTCACGGCTGACAGCGCAGGCTGGGTCGGAGGTGCTGAGACTGCCCAGAGCTGGGGAGAGAGAGATGAAACCTACCTGGGATGGAATGAGAAATAGCATGGGAAGGCTTCACAGGGAGAAAGCAGAGCTTCAGTTGGGCTGTGGTGGCGGAAAAGGCATTTCCCAGGCACAAGAGAGATGGAAGAAAGAGAGAAAATAGCATGAGTAAAAGCATGGAGGAGTGAAATCCCGTGGTATGTTTAGGGAACTTCAAATAATTTAGTGTTGCACAGGGTGCAAGTTGGTGAGAGTGGCGGGGAGAGATGCATCTAGAGAGGTAGGCGGCATTGGATCTCACAAGGTCTTGGGGACATGTGCAACCAAGGGTAACACACCAGCTTTTGACCCTCTTTGGGGCCACGGACACTTGCTTGGCCCTCCTCCCAGAAAAACCCATGGTGTCATAGCTGCATTGTCTACAGCAATTTCATGAGCTGCCTGCCGGGGACCTACCCCACAGCTTCCGTAGGTGATAGGGGCCTGAGATTTTCATGCATGGCGGTGACATGTCCAGATTTGTGTTCTAGAGAGGGGCTGTTGTCAGGAATCCTCCCCTCTCTGCCGTGAGCTCTGTTTCCCCTGGGTGGGCTTCAACCTAGGTAGGCACGGCCTTCCCGAGGCAAGGTGGGCCGAGCAGCCTCAGCGCTAACTCTTCACAGCTGGCAGCCTTGGCAGAAAAAGAGCATTTCGACACCCCTGTAGTTCCAGCAGAAGTCTCTGGGACTGACTCCCACTGGTCCCGGCTGGAGTCACATGCCCATCTTGGACCAAAACCCTGGGGCTGGGAGAACAAAAAGTGCTGATTGGCCAGGCCTAGGTCATGTGAGCTCCATGTCAGCCCAGGACTGGGAAAGGTGGCTGGGCAAAACCTCAGAGGGGGCCCACCCGCCTGGGGCTCGCACTCCTGTGGGCTCTCCAGTGATCAGAGCGGCGGGGTCTCCATGCCCGGAGTCAGGAGGAGTGGGTAACGTGCCGAAGGCGTTCCGGTGGAAATCACCCAGACTGAGGAGAGCAGGTCACTTTCACAGGTGGACCGTGAGGTCGGGGGACTGAGCCTATGGAGGCGAAAACGCAGCCCAGGGCGGGAGTGGGCAGAAGGGAAGGATGGGGAGACAGACGTGAAGACTGAGTGTGTGGGATGGGGTTGGACGCTGGGCGTGTCCTCCCATTGCCTCTGGGGGTGTGGCCCTTGAGCTGGGGACATTTGCAGGGTGGCTGTTGCCTTCTTGGGCCCTTTTGCTGAGAGGCCTTGTCCTCCAGGAGGGAAAGGGATGGGCTCAAGCTCCCACAGGCCAGCAGGGCAGGGTCTGAAGCGGAATCTCTCTAAGTCAGAGGCTGCCTGCTGCCCTCAGGCTTTCTGTCCCTTCGTGCGGGGTTTCAGGATGGCGGCCTCTCCAAGATGTGACTGATACATTTTGCTCCCTTCCCCATGTCTACCTGAAACCCCCTCAGGCTACCCGGTCCCCCCCCCCCCCGGGGGACTCCTGTCTCCAGTACCGTTTTCCCGTTTTCTCCTCTTTTTGCTGCTGGCCTGGCTGGTTCATTGCTGCCATTTCTCAGGGAGGCAAAAGGCCATTTCTTCTGACATCGGGCCAGATCTGAGTCCCTCGCGGGCCATGTCTTTTGGTAGGTGGCTCTGCCTGATTCCATCACGCAGTGGGCAGGGTCACCAGGGTGATTCTGGCTCTTACTGGTGGGTCCTGGTGTGATCAGCGGACTGCTGACTGCCCTGGAGATGAAGGGCATTCAGGACACATCCATTAGGCACCGGCGGTGCCCCTCCTGGCTGGGTGCTACGCATATGAGAGGAGCCGGCCTAGCTCCCAGGCCCCGGGTACTGGAAGGACAGCTAGGTTTGCTGTCAGGGCACCTGGTTTAAATCCAGGCTCTGCCATGGTCTAGTGGCATGGCCTGGGCAAGTAGCTTCAGTTCTATCAACCTCCAGTTACCTCTTCTATAAAATTGGGGTAATATTACCGACCTCACAGAGTGACAACTGAGGACCGAAGGAGGTCATATTTGTGCATTACCCAGAAGAGTGCTGGGCACATAAAAGGCACCCCAGAAACGCCTGCTGATTCATTCACAACCTCATGGAAGTGCGTTGGGGCCCAGAGCCATTTCCATGGCCTCCGGGTGGTGGGGCAGATACCAAGGAGAAGGTCTCTCTGGTGGCCACTGAGCAGGCGGCGAGCAGTAAGAAGCCCTGGGCCGTGTGTCCCCGCCTCTCCTCTCACCGTTCCTCTCTCTGTTTCTCTGATCCTGCTCTGCTCCTGTCCTCTTTGGGCCTCTGCGGCCTGACAGCCGCTCCGCCCTTCTGCCTTCCAGGTATGCGGATCCTGGTGAACCTGCTCCTGGACACGCTGCCCATGCTGGGGAACGTCCTTCTGCTCTGCTTCTTTGTCTTCTTCATCTTCGGCATCATCGGTGTGCAGCTGTGGGCGGGCCTGCTGCGCAACCGCTGCTTCCTGGAGGAGAACTTCACCATGTGAGTCCGGCCCTGCCGCCCAGGCAGCTCCCGGCCAGTTCTCCCTGGGCCCCCGTGGTGCCGAATATTTTAGGGCTAGGGGTCTCCCCATGGAGCTCCTGGTTCCAGTCCTTACTCCCAGTGGTGCAGAGAGATCAAGGGATGTGCCAGGGTGAGTTGGTGATGGGTCTCCTGTGCATGGCTGGATGCTCAAATGAACACAGAAGGCCTCGGAACTCTCAAAATTGGTGTCACAAAGCCCTGGTCTACAAGTCGGCTAGGCCCTTCGATGCTCATTCAGCTTCTAGGGACTCTTACTTAATACAGAGTTTTAACTTGGTAGTTGGGAATCAGGGCCCACGGAGTGGACGCAGCAAACTACAGTTGGCCCTTGAACGACATGGCTTTGAACTGCGTGGGTCCGCTTATAGGCAGGCTTTTTCCAATAAATATATTGGAAAATTCTTTGGAGATGTGTGACAATTTGAGAAAACTTGCAGATGAACCTTAGGATTTTCTTTTTTCTTTTTCTGTTTTTAAAAAGATTTTATTTATTTATTTTTAGAGAGAGAGGGAGGGAGAAAGACAGGGAGAGAAACATCTGTGTGTGGTTGTCTCTCACGCGCCCCCTACAGGGGACCTGGCCTGCAGCCCAGGCATGTGCCCTGACTGGGAATCAAACCTGCAACACTTTGGTTCACAGGCCAGCACTCAATCCCCTGAGCCGCACCAGCCAGGGCAGGATTTTCTTAATACCATTTTCTGCTCTGCAGCATACTTTACTGTAAGACTACAGTTTATAATGCAAAATATGTGGTAATCGACTGTTTACGTTATTGGTAAGGTGCCTGGGCCAGCAGTAGGCCGTTAGTAGTTAAGTTTTGGGGGAGTCAAAAGTTCCACGTGGATTTTTGACCGCACAACCGCTGCGTTGTTTAAGGGCCCGCTGTAGAAGGAGGTCGGATAGGAGGGAGAAGGGTAGTTAAGACCCATGAAGAAGTGATGCCGACAGCGAGAAGGCAGACAGAAAAACCTCAGAAGCAGACGTGGAACCTGGTTCTCTAATTACGGCACAGACAGTCCTTCCTATCAGTGACTCTGAGTCATCCAGAAAAGGTCAACGCGCATGCGGCCCTCTTGTGTCTAAGAGCAGGGACGTGGGCTACTCCTCAGACGTGATTGTCAGCAGCTGTTTAAACAGAAATCCAGCTTTGGCTTTTGGAGGAGCTGGGTTGATTTGTCTGAGAAGTTTGACATCTGCAGAATCCCAGCGGTGAGGGATCAGCCGCGTCTTCAAGTGTCCGTACAGATGTGTGTGCACACGAGGGGACGTTCGTTGTCAGATGCGTTAGTGCACGCTTGCCGTGTGCCAGGCTGGGGCAGGGGTAGAAATTAGGAAAGCACTTTTATTCATCCTCTCACACAACGAACGCGCCCAAGGGGCTGCTCCCGCCAAGCCCGTGGCAAAGCGGAAGATGGAGTTTTCGCTCTCACACGCAAGGCTTCAGGGCACCCGGTGTACACAGGTGGTCCGTGGCTAGGCCCATAATTGCTAGTTTTTGTACGTTTTCAATACTTTTTTGTTAAGATATAAATTACCTTGAGTAGCAGGCACAACTATTACGTGTGCAACCTAAGGAGGCTCTACCTGGGTGTGCACGGTGTCCGCCTACCCAGAGAAACTTACACACCCGGGAAGCCTTCCCCCCGTCCCTTCCCAGTGACTAACCCCCGTCGCCCCAAGTAGCCACTGTTCTGACCTCTAGCAGATAGATTTGCCTTGCATGTTTTGAGGCTCCTTTAAATTGGATCATCTGGGGTGCCACCTTTTGTGTCTGCTTCTCGGGCTCTGAAGGACATGTCTGTGGGGTTCATCCAGGCTGCTGTGTGCGTCGGTGGCCCCCCGCCTTATCACTGCTGAGGGTTCCATGGAGTGAGAATACTGCTACTTCTTTTCTCACTCTGCTGTTGATTTGGGTTGTTTCTGTTTTTTGGGGGTCTTACCATTCATAAATCTTCTCGTACGTCTCTTTGGATGGTTATCGCCACCCTTTCTTTTGGGTAAACACCCAGGACTGGAATTGCTGGGTGAAGGGTGCGCCTGTATTTTGCTTCAGTAGATTGTGCGACCCAGTTTTCTTAAGTGGTTGTCCTCAACATCCACTAGCAAAGCCTGAGCGTTCCCGTTGCCCCGTGTCCTTGGTGACATTTGGTATTGATTATTACTGTGGTTTTAATCTGTGTTTCCCTGATGACTAATGATGATGCACATCTTTCATATTTTATCAGCCATTTGTCTATCTTCTTGTGAAGTGTCGGTTACGGCCTTTAACCATTTTAAAATAGGATTGTCTTTCTTTTTCTTGTAAATTTGTAGTCTCTCTTTATATTCTGGATTTGAGCCCTGTGGTGGGGGTGCATTTTATTCCAGTCTGAGTGTTCCATTTGCACTCACAGAAGCTCTTAGTGGTAATGAAGTCCAGATTATCAATCATTTTTAAAGTGTTGCTTTTTGTGTCTAGCTTAAGAAACAGAAATCTTTTCCTCACCCAAGGTCATGAAAATATCCTCCGATGTTTGCTTTTAGAAGCCTTCCTGTTTTGTTGTTCCCATTTAGGATGATACATTCCATCTGAAGTAGTTTTAGTGTGGTACGCAGTGGGGGCTGGGGTTCACCTTCTCCCTGATGTTTACTTGGCCCATTACACTGATCGCCAAGCCCGTCCTTCCCCCACCGGACTGCGGCGGGGCCTCTGTGACAGGCGGACGTCCACAGGCGTTTGGGTTGGATGTGTATGTGTTCTCTGTTGATGGCTCTTCCCAAATTGCCCTCTAAAACGGCCGCCCCCGTCTCCGTTTCCACTGACAGTGTATGAATGTGTCGGTTTGCACTCTCCCTTTTGCACACTCAGAACTATCAACCCTGAGAAGTGTGCAGTTTGGATGGATGTGAAATGACCTCTGTTACTTTTGTTTGCATTTTCCTGTGGGAGGTGAGCTTCTCTTCCTCTATGCTGGCCATTCTCATTTTTTCTGTGAATTTTTGTTCTTTTGTCCTCCCCCACCATGGGTTCTTTTTATTTTTCTTAATGAGTTATAGGAGATTTTTAATATGCTCTAAATAGTTATCTTTTATCTGTTTTATATGTTGCAAATACTTTACCCTTGTTTTTGTAAATAAAGTTTTATTGGAACACAGCCATACCCACTGTTCCTCTGCGTCCCATGCCTGTTTTCACATGTTCCAGCGGCGGTGTCTAGTAACTGGCACAGAGGCCATATGGACCGCAGAAAACTATTTTCTGTCTGGCCCTTTAGAGAAAAACTTCATCTCCCTTTTATTTCAATTCGTTGCTTGTCTTTTTATTTTGTGTGCTATGGCTTCTCTCATAGAAATTTTACATTTGTATGTAGTCAATATTGACCTTTTCCTTTGTAGAATTTGGATTTTGCGTGTCTTATCCAGGAAGGCCTTACCTATCTTTGTAGGGGTGACACTGGTCAGTGGGGTCATATAGGTTTCAAGTGTACATTTCTATGGTCCGTGGTCTGTATATTGCATTGTGTGCCCACACTCAAAGTCAAATTGTCATCCGTTACCATATAGTTGGTCCCCCTTTTCCTTTTACCGCCTCTCACCCCCTTCCATCTGTGGTAGCCACCATGCTGTTTTATATAAGTTTAGTTTTATATCCCACATGCGAATGGAATCTGTGGTTCTTAGCTTGGCCTTATCTATCTTGAGTTAACAAAAATATTCTGTATTTTCTTATAATATTTGTGTGATTAGGTTTGTTGCATTTGTGCTTTCTCAGCCACCGGAAGTGTGTTTTTTTTAAATTTTATAATATATTTTACTTAACCGAATATATCCAAAATAATATTTTCAATATGCAATCAATATAAACAATTAATAAAGAGAAATTTACATTCTTTTTTTTTTCTTTTGATATCAAGTCTTCAGGAAGCTTTATTTGTGTTTATGGTGTGAGGTAGGGAACCTATCTTTATTATTTTCCAAATGGATAGGGATTGTTCCAACACCATTGATTGTTAAGTCTCCCTGTTCCCCATGGATCTGAAAGGTGTCTCTATATTATATTAAGTCCTCTTTTATACATGGGTTTGTCCCTGTGCACTGTGATGGTCCATGAATGTTTCTGTTCGGTTACAGTATCACTGTATTCATAGTTGTGGTCATAGAGTATTTTTCTGTCTTGTAGGGCTGGGCTCCACTCGTATTTCTTGTTTTAAAAAATTGCCTTGACTGTTCCCCCATCCAGATAAACCCTAGAACCATCTGGCCAGGCTCCACAGACAAAACCCTGTTGAGATTTTGATTGGGGTTCCAGTGAATCATAGATTAACCCCTCCGGGGGGCAGAGCAGGGGTCGTTATCTCTGTTTTACAGATGAGAAAATCGAGGTCCAGAGAGGGGAAGTGACCTGTCCAAGGTCCAGAGAGGGGAAGGGTGGATCAGCGAAACGCATCTGTTTATTGTGTGCCTGCTCTGCACCATCCAGACGACGTGGGGACTAGGGATGCCGAGACCCAGTTCTTGTCCTAAAACAGCCCATCCTCCCAGTGGAGTTGGGTGCATGCACCCCGGGAGCAATAGTGGAGGTGTGGGCCGGACACAGGCTGGCCACGGGGGCCCAGGATCAGCTCTGCGTGATTCCAGGGAGGCTCCCTCAGGGAAGCTTCCTGGGGTGGGGAGACCTTGGAGCTGACCACAGTGGTTCAGGGGCAATTTTTGTGACCATGGCAAAGGGGTGAAGATGTCTCAGGCAGAGGGAACAGCATGTGCAAAGGCCTGGGGGCAATGGCAATGACCCCTCCCCTTCTCTTTTACCCCCCATCATGTGTGGACAGACAAGGGGATGTGGCCCTGCCCCCTTACTACCAGCCGGAGGAGGACGATGAAATGCCCTTCATCTGCTCCCTTTCGGGGGACAATGGCATCATGGGCTGCCACGAGATCCCTCCCCTCAAGGAACAGGGCCGCGAGTGCTGCCTGTCCAAGGACGATGTCTATGACTTCGGGGCAGGGCGCCAGGACCTCAACGCCAGCGGGCTGTGTGTCAACTGGAACCGCTACTACAACGTGTGCCGCACTGGCAGCGCCAACCCCCACAAGGGCGCCATCAACTTTGACAACATTGGCTATGCCTGGATCGTCATCTTCCAGGTGAGGCCACTGAGGCTGGACGTCCGCCTGGCTGGCAGGGCTCCGTGCTAGGCATTTGCACCTGTTTCATTGAAATCTGCCCAACGTGCTGGCACAATAGGCATTATTATCATGCCCACACTCCAGACAGAGCAACTGAGGTTCAAAGGAAGGGCCGTAGGACCTTGGGTGTATTGCTTGGTGTCTCTGTGCCTCAGCTTTCACATGTCAAAAAGGGACAACAGCTCCCCCACCTTGAGAGGCTGGGAAGAACGAGCAGATGACGTGAGCAGAGCGGCCAGGCCTGTGTGCGTGAGCACGCCACTTCTTAAGGGCTCCCTCCCAGCTGTTGGAGGGAGGAGGGGGCAGGAGCGGAGGGTGGTGGCGAGAGGCCCCCGAGAGGGGGAAGGCCTTGCCGGGCTGGCTGCTCGCTCACTTTCCCCGGGGGAGCGGCGGGGGCTTCCAGGCGCCCTGCGGTCACAGCCCAGTAGGCGTCCTGGGATGTTCCTGCGGGACAGGGTGGGTGGGCTGCCCGGGGGCTCCTGCTCTGTGCCAGAAGTGAACAAGACAGCAGTGCTGGGGAGGACCTTGTGTTTGTCCTGCCCAAAGCTGCTCCGCCTCCCCCCTGGGAAGGAGTGCGTGGGGACGGTCACACCAGCTTCATCGTGGCCACACTCCCAGGCTCAGCTGAGCTGTCCCAGGCCCTCCTGCTACGTGGGCTCCATTAGCCCCACATGCGAAAGAGAAGAAGCTGAGGCTTAGAGGGGTCCCTGGAGCCCAGGGACCCCTCCTTCCAGCCCCCCGTCCCCCACCTTGCTGTGGTGGACTGGAAAGGGGGCAGGCTCTGGCACGTTGTGTGCCCTTGGGCGGGCACCCTACCCTCTCTGAGCCTCGGTTTCCTCACCTGTAGACTAAGGATGAAGATGGCTGTCTTCTGCCCCTGTCTGAGAGGCAGTGTGTGTGAAGCGTCCTGGCACGCAGTAGGGCCTCTCCCCGGGGCGCTGCCTCTGCTGCCTGCCCTCCCTGAGGCTCAGCCTGGCTCCGGCTCTCTCTCCCCGTCTGCCCCCCCCCCCCCCCCCCCGGCTGCAGGTGATCACTCTGGAAGGCTGGGTGGAGATCATGTACTACGTGATGGATGCTCACTCCTTCTACAACTTCATCTATTTTATCCTGCTTATCATAGTAAGTGTCAGAGAAGCTGGGCTCTCCAGGCGAGCCGAAGGACTCAGGGAACAGGGTCGGGGGTCTCTAGAAGTCCCTGGGGAGCTCCTCAGAGCCAGAAGAGCCAGGTGGGAGAGGGCAGGAGGGACAATTTTTTAAATGCAGCTCAGCAGTGGGTGATGGAACGGATGCGTCAGGGGCGGCGGCTGGACTCATCCATCATTTCCAATTGTCTTCATTTCTCATCTCTGGCATTCGAGTCCCCTCCGTGGCTCCTGCTCCTGTTTTTCTGCCTCCTAGTCCCTGGGATACATGCTTTTCATTGACCTGAGCCCAGCGCAGCCCCAGGGTGGAAGCTTCTCCAGGGTTCCGGCTAACCCTTCTTTTTCCCGGGGCGGGATGATGAGATACTATGAAACGGACGCCCGGGCTGCTTCCCAAGCAGGGTTTGCAGAGAAGACCGAGGCTGCTGTGACCTGGTGGAGCTCCCTGAAACTCTGGGAGGGACCCCACCTCTCAGGCAGCCCTGCCTTGTCGGGGGTGACCTGGAACTGGAGGCGGGGCTCCATCTGCCGCAGGGAGCAGGGCCCCCCCTTGTGGCTGGCCCCTCCAGCCCTCCCCAACACAGTCTCCCCAGAGCAGGCTCACCTACCCTGTCGTGCCTGACTGCAGCTGCAGCCACTGTCCCCACACAGTCCCCAAACGTCAAGGTGATTCAATCCTGGGACAGTCGCTGCTGGCTCCCCGTTGCTGTGAGCTGGCTTCACGGGCTTCCTGGTGGTGGGAGAGGGTGCGCCTGGCCCTCGGGTGCAGCGAGCGCCCCATCCTGGGCTGGTGGGACATTGACTTCAGGGTTCAGGACAAGTGCTTTTGCTCCAATGTCTTCTTGGGGAAACTGGGGCCTTGGACCCATGGGAGGCCCCCAAGGTAAAATGCGGCGGATGCAGGCTTTGTTCAGTGTTGCCACTCATCCACTGGCTGGCTCAGTCTCTCCTGGCACGTTCAAGGACACCTGCACCGCACCAGGCCCTGGGCAGAGTACTCGCAGCTGAGCAGTGAGTCGGACGGGTGCTGCCCTGGAGGAACTCGCAGTCTTGGTGGGGGGATGGGCTACAGCAGACAGTGACCAGCCAGCATCTTAGGAGCCATGACAGAGGAACAGCCAAGGAGGCCCCTAACCCAGCTCAGAGGAGTGGGGCAGTGGGTGGCTTCCTCGAGGCGGTGACACCAGAATTAAGCCTTAAAGGCTCAGGGGCCGGGGAATAGGGGAGTGGGTATGGCTACCAGGGGAAGAACCTTCTGGGCAGGGGGCGTTCACAGAGACCCTGCAGCAGACAGAATCCTCCAGCAGGGGGCACAGAGAACACCGGGGTAGCTGGGGAAGTCCGGCCGCGCCAGGCCCGAGAGCGCTCTGGCTGCTCCCCCTGTTGGAGCCAGGGGCCGACTGTGGGGTCCGTCGCGCCCCTGTGACCCGCGGCAGGCCCCTTCGCTCCCGAGCTCATAGTCAAATGGGGAGCAGTGACCGTCCGGGCTACTGTTTACCCCCTCAGCCCGGGTCCTGCAGCGTCGCCTGCTGGTTCCTCAGGCGGGGAGCAGGCGCCCCAGAGTGGGGAGGTGCCTGGCCTGGGACGCCCTGCCGGCGAGGGGTCGGTCCTCAGCCCTCAGCCCCACGTCCCCAGTGCTCCCGGTGATTGGAGAAGTTCTAAGGTGGTCTTGCCTGAGCCTTCCATTTTGCAGATGGGGAAGTGGCGGCCCAGAGGGCACGGGGAACCGGCTGGGTCCCCAGGGCAGCTGTGGCTGAGGCAGGCTGGATGGGAGGCTAACAGGCGTGATCTCCCACAGGGTGGGCTCCGTCCCCCTCACACAAGCCTGGTGTGAGGCAGGTCTCCAGAAAATGCCTGTGAAAGAAATGACTGAGAGAGTGAATGAGTGGGGCGTGTTCTTACCTGGGAATTTCCCCAGAGTCCTCTGGGCCTGGCAGCCCCCAGCTCACCACCCCGGAAGCCCAGTTCCCCAGCCACGCCATAGGGGGAGGAGGGAAGGGTGAATCAGTGACTGGGGCTGCAGCCTGCAGGAACCGCCTGGAGGGCAGCCTGGAAGAGGAGGCCACCCCCACCCCCTCACTGGCAGGGTCTGAGCCCATTCAAAGGCTTAGCAAATGCCAGGGGAGGACTTGCCCTCTGGAACCCAGAGCAGGAGGGACCCCTTTAGCTGAGTCCTGGGACTTGAGGCGGCAGGACTCCGGCGCTAACTGGGTGGCTTCTCCCACCACCCCATCCAAGCCCAGGTAAAGCCACACAGGCTAACCTGTTCTCAGGGACGCCTCTCTGTTCTAGAGTGGACACCCAGCTGGGGCCAAAGGCAAAGTCCAAGAGAGGGCGGGGCTTGTGTGGGGCTCGCGGCCCAGACAGCCCTAGAGGGGCTGCGCCTTCCTTCTTGGCCTCAGTGCTGATGTCCTCTGTGGGAGGGCAGTTGTGGCCAGAGCCTAGGGGTGGCCTAAAGGGGGCCGGTTTGGAAGCAGGTTCCAGGGGGGCCCGGGGAGCTGCCTGGGCCCCTGCTTCCTGTGGCCCTGAGCTCCCCTGGGAGCAGGGCCTCAGTGCTCTTTTCCTGTCCCCACCTGTGCTGTGCTCCTCCGTCTCTCTGGGCCATCTACCCTCCTTTCCTCCTCTGCCTCCCTGTCTCCCCCGTCCCCCGTCACTGTTCCTGTCCTCTCTGAGCCTGTCTCATTCTCTCTCTCTGTGTCTCTCCTTGTCCTTGTGTCTCTGTGCACCTGGCTGTCTCTGGTCGTCTGCCTCACGCGCTGTCCCTTCCCTGTCTGGTCTTGTACCTGTCCCTGCCTCTCCTCTCACCTTCTCCTTCCCGCCTCTTATCCCTCTGCCTCCGCCCCCACCCCCCACCCCGCCTCCTCGTCCCTCCGCCTTCACCTCTGTGTCCCTGTCTCCCTCCACCCCTCCGCCTCCCTCTCACCCTGCCCCTCTGTCCCCTCTGTCCCTGTCCTCTCCTCCCGTTGGTCGCAGGTGGGCTCCTTCTTCATGATCAACCTGTGCCTCGTTGTCATAGCGACCCAGTTCTCGGAGACCAAGCAGCGGGAGCACCGGCTGATGCTGGAGCAGCGGCGGCGCTACCTGTCCTCCAGCACGGTGGCCAGCTACGCCGAGCCCGGCGACTGTTATGAGGAGATCTTCCAGTACGCCTGCCACATCCTGCGCAAGGCCAAGCGCCGGGCCCTGGGCCTCTACCAGGCCCTGCAGAGCCGGCGCCAGGCCCTGGGCCCGGGGGCCCCCGCCTCTGCCGCGCCCGGGCCCCCCGCCAAGGAGCCCAGGCGCTTCAGTAAGTGGCCTTGCCTCTCACGGCCTCCGGGCTGCCCCCATGGGCCCTCGTGGGCCTCCAGCTAGGGACTCCCACATGGCACTGTTTGCAAGGGCGTCCCCCCGTCTCCCCTGCATCAGCAGAGCTGGGCAGCCCAGCAGGCTGAGAACGCCAGTCTCCCCCGAGGGCTCCGGCCTGCACCCTTTGTTCCCTCCCTGTTTCCTGACCACCTGCCAAAAAGGGAGCCACTTCAGGCTGTACAGCGTGTCAGTGACAAAAACTCAGTGTCAGGGATGTCAGAGTATTGGCTCGTGGAGCCATCTCCAGGGGGGAATGAGCCCCAGGAGGAGGCACTGTACCACAGCGGGGGGCCCCACCCCAGGCCCAGTCCTGCCCTAGTTGGTGCCGAGAAGGAAGTCAGCGGGAGGCAGGACTGTGCCCCAGAGCAGGGGCAGGTGTGTGACCTGGAACAGCCCTGGGCCCGCCGCAGGCCTCAGCAACCCCCTGAAGAGTGAGGATGAGGCCACGGGCGTTGGGGTCAGCCACGTCTAGGCCCTGCTCCTGCAGCTCCCGTGCTCTGGGACTCTGAGACTCTCGGGACGCATGCTCAGAGCTGCCCAGCCCCTGGCACCAGCCGCCCAGGTGTGGTCTTGGGGGAGGCGCCGGGTGGCTTGTGGGCTCACCCAGCACTCGGACTGGGGAACTGGGACCAGGGCGAGGCTGGCACCTGGCGTTCTTGGGTGATGTGGGGCGGGGGGGGTGCTCACTGCACTGTTACCCTGTCCCGAGGGTACCCAGAGGACCTGTGTGGAGGAAAGTCCCAGGGGAGCATCTGGAGAGAGGTGTTACTCTCTGCTCCGGGCCTTTGTTCCAGGGAGCCCAGCCTGGAGTATGTGTGGGGGTGGGGCATTTGGAGGAGGAGGGTGGGGGCTTTGCCCTGTCCCCGAGCTGAGGTGGGACTGATCCCTGGGCCTCTGACCGCCCTGCCCCGGCTTCCGGGGTGGATGAGTCTAACGCCTTGTCCAGAACATTGGCAGCTGTTTGGAGGCAGGTCTGGAAATGAAGGAGACATTACATGTTTTTCTTCCCCTTTAACAAAGTTATTTTTGCTTACACAAGCAAAGCGTGTTTATTCTAGGAAAATATAGATAAACCTAAAGAAGAAACCAGCCCACCCGGAGACAGCCTCTCTGACGCCCCTTTGAAATGCGTTGCAGATCATGCAGCTCAGGTCCAAAGCGAGCCCAGGCTTCTCACGCCCTCCCTGGGCATCAAAGGCAATGGCCGCTCCGGCAGGCCCGGCCCTCGCTCTCATCTGCCCCCACCCTGGGGGCGTCCTGTCCTGCCTCCTTCCCCTGCAGCCAGCCCCGCTCTCTCAGCTTTGCCACAGAGGCCCCTGGACCTTCTGGAGAGGGCTCTCTCCCTGCCAGGGGCCCTGCCTCTTTCCCTCCCCGGGACACAGGCCCCATGTGCAGGCGGGAGAACTGAGGGACCCTGGGGACACCTTGGCTTCCTCTGAGGGGCATCCACTCTCCACACTGGCCTTGTTCTTTGAGAAGCTCTTCAGCCATTTCCCAAACTCCGTGGTGTCAGAAACCAGGAAGGTGGGGAGGGGCTGGGGTGTGGGGAGGGTCTCTTCAGTGACTAGCCCTGGGCCGCAGGCCAGAAAGTGATGAAGAAGTACAGTTAACGTGTATGTGTGTCCCAGACACTGTTCTAGGCTCATCGTGTGCATTAACCACTAGGAAGCCCTGCAGCCCCGCATGGTGGGCACTCCTGGTCCACGCTTTTGCACAGGGGCAAACAAAGGCCAGAAAGAGAAACCTCCTCCTCAGGAACCACAGGCCCCTTGGCCTCCAGGTGGGGCTGGCGCATTCCAGGAGACCCCGTGGGCAACAGGGGCCTGAGGCCCAGATGCAGCTCTGCCCCAGGGTCAGGCCGGGGCCCGGTGGCGATGGGTACTGCTGCCTCTAGACCCTTGAGTGTGCCCTCTGTTTGCTTTTCAGAGCTGTGCCCGAGGCACAGCCCACTGGACCCAACACCCCACACGCTGGTGCAGCCCATCTCTGCCATGCTGGCCTCCGACCCCACCAGCTGCCCCCGCTGCCAGCGCGAAGTGGGCCGGCGGCCCTCGGGCCTGGGCAGCACCGACTCGGGCCAGGAGGGCTCGGGCTCAGGAGGCTCTGGTGGCGGAGAGGACGAGGCGGATGGGGACGGGGCCCGGAGCAGCGAGGAGGGGGCCTCTTCGGGGCTGGAGAAGGAGGATGAGGAGGAACAGGCGGATGGGGCCGCCCGGCTGTGCGGGGACGTGTGGCGGGAAACACGAGCCAAGCTGCGAGGCATCGTGGACAGCAAATACTTCAACCGGGGCATCATGATGGCTATCCTGGTCAACACCATCAGCATGGGCATCGAGCACCACGAGCAGGCCAGTGGGGCTGGGTGCCAGGGCCTGGTGGGGCTGGGCACGGCGGGGGAGGGCCGGGACACTCCCGCCAGCCCCTTCCAGCCCGGGTGTGTCAAACACCCGCGTGTGTCTGTCTCCCCCACTGCCAGGGCTAGACCCAATTCCCGCAGGTGTCCCTAGTGCCCAACCCTGGGGACTGGCACAGAGGAGGGAGGAGCTCAGGTGCCTGCTGCATGGGCGAATGAGTGGATGATTGCAGCAGAGCTGGGGCTGGCCTGGTGGGGCGCGAGTGAGGGAGACCCGGGTCCTTGTCTCCTAAACAGCTTGGCACGGACCCAAGGCACCCCTGGCGTATCCTGTCTCAGTCCCTGCTCAATCTAACTTCCACTCATTGCTTCTCCATGTGCGCCACACCCCCACCCCATCCATTCTCCCCAGGACAGTGGGAGTGATGTTTCCAGAGGCTGGGTTCTCCCTTGCCCACGACCTCCCACCGCTTCCCATAGCCCTCAGCACAAGCCACACTTTCCACTGACGTGCCAGTCTCCCCATGCCCTGACCACAACAGCTAACAAGGCGTCCTCGAGCTCTGGTCCCTGATGCCCTCACTTACCCCGCCCTCCCTATGGCCCCTCGGCACCGAGGGTGGCCCTGCGGTCACCCTGCAAAGGCTGTCACCCGTTTCCCTCCTTGGCCAACCCTGTGGGCTCTTCTGTCCTCTGCTCCGGTGCGGGGGGTGCAGGGGTTGATGTCTGAGTTGAATGGTGTATCCCAGGCCCCTTAGGCCATTGGGAGTACAGCTGGGGGTTCAGAGGCGAGGGGAGTTCAGAGAAAGTGTCCCCCAGGGGGAATAGCCCTTGGGAGAGAGGATGGCTTCCAGGAGGTGACAGGAACCTGGGGCAGCTGCATATCAGAGAGGAGGAGACTATGTATAGAGACACAAGATGGAGGGCTGTGGAGGGCTTACCCAGATGTCCCCAGTCCATAGGTCACACGGGTGACAACCTGGATGATACTTTCACCCCGGCTCCATTTGGAAAAACACCGTTTTCTGGCTCCCAGTGTCCCTCGGCCTGTAGGTGACCCCAGCTTGGAGGGCACTCCACTTGGTAGCTGGCGACCCTGAGGCCCAGGGAGCGGAGATCTCTGGCCCAGAGCCCCGCTGCAGGGTTTAGGATTTGGATGCCCCTTTGCCTGCCTGCAGCCCTGGTTCTGCAGAGCCCCGCCCACCCGCTGCGCCCTGCGGTAGGCCACACTCTCATTTCCCTCTTCATTAGTTCACCAAGCGCAGGCCCCATTCAATTTACTTAAATGCGGCCCCTGGGGCTGCCGTGACACTCTGTTCAGAGCTGCTGGTTTACCAGCCATTCTGGCTTAATTAAAAAGGTCTCTGGGGAGGGCTGGGGGAAGGCTCTCTGCACGGTAAAGCTGGTGAGACAAGGAGCTTGGACCCCTCCGCGGGGGTCCAGCCTCATGGCTGTTGCCTGGCCCAGGCCTGCAGGACGCCAGCGTTCCTGCGGAAGGCCCCACAGGGGACTGGTGCCGTGGCGTTGCTGGCTCCAGTGGGGCAGCAGCAAGTTGGTCTGTCCCAGTCCTGCTACACCAGAGCCTGGGCACTGTCCCTACCAGTGGCTTGCTGAAACCAGCTTGCAAGAGCAATTCTCTTAACACAGGAATTTTGCAAGGATGTTGCTAAGCACAGTTGGTAGCTTGAAATTGGCCACAGTGGAAGTATTTACACCATGGAAATCGGCATATGCTACAAATTAGGGCTATTCTTCAGAGGCCTGTTTGCCATTGTATGCTGGTCCATGTCTTCTCAGCTGTCCCCTCCAAGGCAACACAGGAGCTGGGCAGCTCTGTCCTCTGGGCTCAAGCTCTGCATCTACCCATTGGCCCCAGCCTCAGGCCAGGCCACGGTCCCTGCCTGAGCTAGCGCAGGGTCTCCCTGCCTGGCCTGTCCCCCTACACACCTTCTGCCATATCCTGCTTGAGCAAGCTTTCTAGCCTCGAATATGGCGGAGCCTCTTCTCTTTGGCACTGCAGGCACCACCGGGGTCCCCCCTGGGCTGGGAGAGGCTGTTCTCACTAGCTAGTCCCCTGCCCCTTCACAGGATCTGCGTCAGCGGGTGTCCTAGCTTTGTGCCTTTTCCCTCAGAGGGATCAGCTGGCATTAACTGAGCACCTACTAAACGCCAGGCGCCAAGCCTGCGTGGTGTACTGAGTCCTCGCAACCTCCTCACAGCGTGACCGGGAGGGTGAATTGCATTAGGAAACCTGGCGCATAGTAGGTGCTCGCTAGTTGGGAATTATTTTGACTCTTTTCTTGGAGCCTTAGACCACCGTTTTTGGGTGAGTTTACCAATCTGCTGTCCGGAGCCTCAAAAAATTAAAGAAAAAGGGAGGGGGAGGGAGAGTTTTAAAAATGCTCTTTTTAAAGCAGCTCCGAGTGGCAGCCCCCGCTGGGCAGAGCTCTGCGCGGGCCTGCCTGCGGGCTGCTGGTATTTTTGCTCCGCTTCCCCCGACTCCCAGGCATCGCTGAGTGGGAAACAACCCGCCCCATATTTATTTCGAGCCGCCCTGAGTGGCACCGATGGAGAGAGGGGGCCCAGGGCTTCAAGGGGACTGGAGGAGAAAGGGAGGAGCAGGAGACAGCAGGTGAGCACAGCCCCCTTCCTGCAGGGGTGGTGACCCTAAGGGGAGGAATCCTTGCGGCTGCCCGCTCTGCGGGCAGGGAGCTTGGTGTGGCCACCGCGGTGGCAGGTGGTGAGGGGGGACAGAGCCTGGGCTCCACTTCCGTACTCCATCTGTGACGTGGGGGCCACCCCTGCTGCTCTGGTCACCCCGCTCGAATGAGAGGTGACCTCACAGGTGCCTGTGGCCTTTAGGTGGCCACTACTGCCAAATCATGAGGGAGCAACACCAGGTTCTTCGTGGCCACAGATGCAGCCGCTTTCAGGGACTGGCCGGGGAAAGAGACGGGTTAAAGGGAGTGTCAGCCAGACAGGGGTCTGTTTGTGACCCACGAGGCGGTCAGAGGGTGCTGAAGTCTGCCCCTACACCCCACCATCCTGGGAGGAGAGTGGGCCCAGAACTGTCCATAACCGAGGCTGTGTGACAGCAGGTGGCTGGGGTCAGCTTGGGCACCAGATCTTTCATCATTGCCTGCAGTCATGTTTTGTCACATGCCTTCCCCAAATGGCCCTCATGGCCGCCCTGTGCAGTAGGCAGAATGGGTGTCTTATCCCCACTGGGCAGATGGGGAAATTGAGGGTCAGAGAGGCGGAATGGCTTGCCCCAGATGACATGGTGAGTAGCTGTTAGAGCTGGTCTCTGAGTTTCCACAAAGTGGATGGGAGGTGGGACGGGGACTGGTAGCAACGCATGTCTCCACTTCTCCCTCTCCCAGCAGTCACCTTTTTAGGCCTGTGACCCCCTCCTGTGCTGGGCAAGGCTGTCCCGGACTTGGAGGATGGTCTCCAAGTTGGACAATAAAAAACGGAGGGTGGGGCTGACTGGGCTGCAGGGCAGGGGACGGGGAGACTCCTGGGGCAGGGGTGACCCAGGCTGGGGCATGTGCGCTGGCCCGAGCTCTCAGGGGGCTGCATTCGAGGCCTCCAGATCAGTGGACTGGTCAAAGCAGGCTTTAGTCTCCCTCCAGCAGCCCCCAAGTCACTGCCGACCCAGGCCTGGGGTGGCCGTGGGAAGATGAGGCTGAGGTGGCTTCATGCCCGGCATTCCAGCTCTGCGGCGGCTTGGGGAAGGGAGACACCCACATGGGCTGCAGTCAGGGAAGGCTTCCCAGAGTCAGCGGTCCTGGAGGTGGATCCTGAAGGATGGCTGGATCTCATCAGTGAGACGGAAGAGGGACAGGAGAAGGGACCAGGAGGAGAGGTGTCCACCTGAAGGACCCTGAACCTTCAGGACAAGGCAGACAGCCCAGGAGGCTGGGGACCTGTCCCTCCATGAAGGGTCTTGAGCCTGGCTTTGTCCTCAGGGCAGTGGGGAGCTGTGGACGGCTTGTAAGCAGGGCAGTGACATGTCTGTGCTGAACGGGACCCTCAAGTCAGAGGAGATGGGCCACTGGCCATTTCCAGCCACTTCTACACAGCTCCTGTCTGTCCGTCCGCCCCACCGGCTCTCTCTCACTTTGTGGTTCTGTGACTCCCACACTGTCGGGATCTGGGTCCACTGTCCTTTGACCTGTGCTTCTCCCTGTCTTGTCTCCGCACACCCTGCCTTTCTTCACTCCCTGTGTCTGTATTTGTCTGCCTGTCCGTCTCTCTCTGCCTGTTTCTCTCCGGGCCGCCCCTGTCTCTCTCCGCATGCCCCTCTCCCTCCGTGGCCTCACTTAGCGTCTATATCCGTCTGTCTCTCCCACTGACTGTCTCTCCCGAGGAGTAATGGATGATCCATTAGAAAAAGATTAACAGGTGTGCACTTGACAAGAGAAACAGCTGTTTCGAGGGAGGAGGTCACATGGGCGGGTGGCCTTCCCGGGACCTCGGTGGGCTCCTCCATCGCTAGTGGGCAGGGGGTGTGTGCCGTGTGTGTGGCTCAGAGCTGGGCGATCTGCAGCTGTGGACTGTCAGTGTCCACAGTTTTCGTCTCCCAAAAGTCAAGGGCCGTTTGGCGGGCGGGGAAATTGGTGGTTCTGAGCAGCATCTGGGCCCTGACTCAGCCCTGGGTGCCGGGGCCCCAGCCCCTCCCCACTGAGGGGCCCCACTCCCCTTCCAGGAACACTCTGTGAGTCGAATGTGATCACAGATGGGAATGGGGCTTTCTCCTTTCATCTGGACTAGAGAGGAACTGGCAGTTTTATTAAATTTCCCAGGCACCAGGTGGGAAGCGGGTGGTTGGGTTTTTTCCTTCTCCTTTTAACCCAAACAGAATCAGAGTCAGGTCCCTTAGGCGCCCTGTCCCAGGAAGAGGGGCGGGGCTGGGCTGAGGGAGGGTGGTGCTGAGGGATGGCAGCCCCCACCCTCCTGCTGTGACTCCGGCTGGTCCTGCAGCCTGGCTACCTTCTCCTCTCCCTGTCACCCACTCCCCCTCAGCTTTGAGGTCTCTGCTGATACGTCACTTCCTCTAGGAAGCTACTCCTGACTCCACTATCACTGGTCCCCAAACCACCCTCAACTTTCCTGTCCTTAGCACCCACCGACTGGCTTATCAGTTAACCTGCGTGTTGGGTTTTGCCACCAGGCCCTGCACTTCCCGAGGGCAGAAAGGATGTCCTGACTCATTCACTGTGCCCCGCCTGCCGCCCCGTAGCTCAGGCCAGCACACCGGGGACACTCAGTGCTCGCACTGGTGAATGAGTGGAGGAGGGATCGGGGGGTTCAGGTGGGGTCTCGGTGTGTGTAACAGACGAGCAGTTTGGAGTCTGACCCGGCCCAGAGCTTGGCTCTGCCGCGTGGACCCGCGCAAGTGCCTTTACTCCGCGGAGCCTCCGTCTCCTTGTCTGCACCCTGGAGACGCCTCCCGTGGCCTCCCGGGCTGTCGGAGACATCAGCAGGGTGCTGGGTGGCGAGCTCAACACGGCTGTGTGGTCAGACCTATCAAATGGCCCTTCCCTTGTCTGTGATTTGGGTGGGGGCAGCCTGGCTGCTTGTTTGTGGAAGACCAGCCTGTGACGTTCCAACGCCTCAGTGGGCCTCTCAGGACCCAGGGCGGCAGAATTGCTAGGTCCTCAAGGCCATGGTGTAAAGGGTAGGTGGGATCCCTGAAAGGACACTGACCTGCCCGGCCATGCAGCCAGGGTGGCAGAGCCACGCCTTGCCACCTCCCTGGGGGCCCTAGAGCCCACGGGCTTCCGTAGGGGACCCATGGCCGCCTTCTGCCTGACCGGGTTCCAATGCCGCTGCTCCCACGCCCCGCAGCCTGAGGAACTGACCAATGTCCTGGAGATCTGCAACGTGGTCTTCACCAGCATGTTTGCCCTGGAGATGCTCCTGAAGCTGGCCGCCTTCGGGCTCTTCGACTACCTGCGCAACCCCTACAACATCTTCGACAGCATCATCGTCATCATCAGGTGCCCCTCCCCCCCATCCACAGGCTGTGGGCCCAGAGGCGGGGCGGGGGAAGCGGGACTGACCCAGTCCGTACGTGATGTACATAAGATCAAAGGAAACCAATGACATGGAAATGCAGTTAACAAAAATATTTTAAAACTTGTGACTTAGCTGTATGCATGCTTCCGGATCAACGGGCGAAATAGGGAGACCTAGCCACGGGCCTGTGACGCCTATTATCCCAAAGAAGGCGACAAGCATAAACTGTATTGGAAAATAGCTTCATCAGCCATCACGTAATATAAAACCAATGATTTCCATTGACCACGAGGTCATAGGAACTGCTAATTATCTGTACTTCGTTGTTTGCGTTCATAATCAAAAGAACATTAAATCTCAAAGAGAGCTCAGTGACCTTCATGGAGCTTTTGAATTCTGTCTGTAGACATCCTGGGGGAGGGTCCATGGAGTCCAGGTTAAGAGCGCCCACCTTAGGGTGCCCCAGAGCAGCAGTGACCTGCGACACACACTATTGGTTGGGTGAATGAATGAATGAATGAATGGAACTCTGTCTCCTCCTCTGCCCTGCTCTCCACCCTGCCTCCCGCTGCTGCCTGCCGCCTCCCTGTGCAGCATCTGGGAGATTGTGGGGCAGGCGGATGGCGGGCTGTCGGTGCTGCGGACCTTCCGGCTGCTGCGGGTGCTGAAGCTGGTGCGCTTCATGCCGGCGCTGCGGCGCCAGCTCGTGGTGCTCATGAAGACCATGGACAATGTGGCCACCTTCTGCATGCTGCTCATGCTCTTCATCTTCATCTTCAGGTGAGCCCCGCCCACGCCGACCACCCCTGACAGGGCTGTGGGTTGGGGGTGGCTGGCTGAGTTCTCTGGGCCACACCTTGGACCTGGGTGTGAATCCTGCCGCCATCACTTAATCCCTTGTGGCTCTGGACATGTACTTCCCCTGTCTTCTCTTCTGTGAAATGGGACCAACACGGCCCCCTCCCGCCTTACTGGGTTGTTCTGAGAATGACACAAGTTGAGTGGGCAGGAGCTCAGCGTTTGTGGTCCCTTGAGCCGCCTCTGTTCCTCCCCAGCATTCTCGGGATGCACATCTTTGGCTGCAAATTCAGCCTCCGAACGGACACGGGAGATACAGTCCCGGACAGGAAGAACTTTGATTCCCTGCTGTGGGCCATCGTCACGGTGTTCCAGGTGAGTGTGTGTCCATATGCGATGGGGGCAGGGGTTTTCCCCAGTATCGTTTTCGTTGGTGCTCCAGCCTTGGAGAATCCACGGAGCATGGTTAGACAGGGAGGACCCTCCACGCCGGCTCAGTGGGCAGGTCCAGGGAGTATGGCTGGGCTGGCGCAGGACGGGCTCGGGGAGCTGGGCCGCCCCCTCGGTGCCTGTCCCTGGCCCATCCGCTCCCACCCTGAGACTTCGGGCATGTCAGGAGTCTTCTCTGGGGCTGTTCCTCCCCTGAACTGTGGGCATAGGGGCAGCAGGAGCAAGGGGACGAGGAAGGGTGGGCTTGTGCTGGGGGTGCAGGTGGGTTGCATGGGCAGAACAGAGTGGGGTAGTGCAGCTAGGACGGAGCAGTGCTCAGTGGGGAGAGAATGTCAGGGCAGGAGTGTGCGGAACAGGCTTGAAGGTGTGGGCAAGCAGGGGCTGCAGTCAGAACAGTACGTGTGTGTGAGTGTGACCAAGAAACTGAGCCGGGTCTGCACACCCCCAACTAGAACCACGATACTCCAGGCCGCTGGGTGTGCCGAGCACCTGGAGAGGATGCTGCTGTAGCCGTGCTGCCCCAGGGCTCCCTCTGCCCTCGGGCTGGGCCGGAGCCTGGGACACTCTTGTACTGAGCTGTGCGCTCCTCCCCCTCAGATCCTCACCCAGGAGGACTGGAACGTCGTCCTCTACAACGGCATGGCCTCCACCTCACCCTGGGCCTCCCTCTACTTCGTTGCCCTCATGACCTTCGGCAACTATGTGCTCTTCAACCTGCTGGTGGCCATCCTGGTGGAAGGCTTCCAGGCGGAGGTGACTGTGGCCCTGGTGGAGGAAGCACCCCCATGGGGCCTACACGAGACTGGGTGAGGGGAGGGGGTCTTGACGGGGGAGGGCTGCAATTCAAACATCTAGCAGGCGAGTCTCCAGAGGAGGGGGTTGCCAGTGAAGTAGTGAGCTCCCCATCATAGGAAGCATGCACATGGAGGCTGCACCTGGGATCCCTGCCTCTCCCCACAGGGCGTAAGGCTAGGCCTCTCCGTCTGTGAGATTCTAAAGTCCCCGAGACCTGGGATTCTGGACGCCGCCTCCGCCGTTCTCTGAGGCTTTGGGGAACTTGCAGTCAGGCAGACGTGCATTTGTGGTCTAGGTTCTCATTAGCTTCCCACTTCCCTTTCATGAGCTTCAGTTTCCGCGTTTATCAAATGGGGGTGAAAACATCCATTGTAAAGTTCACGAGGGAGGGAAGGGCTGAGCTGACTTGCGTTCCAATGTGAGGGACGGTCTTCCAGGGTGACGCCAATCGCTCCTACTCAGACGAGGACCAGAGCTTATCCAACACGGAGGAGTTTGACAAACCCCAGGAGGTTCTGGACAGCGGCGGAGGTAAACAGACCTCTCCTTGTCACCCAAGGGGCCAGGGCCCTTCCCCAGAGATCCAGGCGGGCAAAGGGCACAGCCCGTGGTTTCTCCTAAGCCCAGGCTCAGTGACTGTTAATTTCTGTGGTTTGCTGTTTACATTCATAATCGAAAGATAGGCTAAATCTCAGAAAGTCAGTGACCTTCATGACCTTCCTGAAGTCTAGACACAGGGGTAGCTGTAGTCCCCCCTCACACCTCCACACAGTGCGACCTGTTGGGAAGAGCCTTGGGCCTCAGGATGCCTGGGTTTAGGTCCTGTTTGGCACCTGTGGGCAGCTTGGAGCAAACCTCCCCCGCCCATGCTGAGTCCTTGGTAACGAGGCTGGACGGCCTCTGCTTTGCTTCCCACCGTGGCCATGGGAGTGAGCTTCTCGTGCTGGGTGAAGCCTGGTCGTTGCCCTGAATACAGAAGGCAAGGGATTCACTTTTCCAAAATTAAAGCTGAGAGCCCCGCAGGCAGGTCAGAGGGGAGGCCCAGGTGATGGAGTCCAACCTGGAAGACCTCCCGGTGGAGGAGGTCTCCCCAGGAAGAAACTCTCCATTTCTGCTATTGTCCATGTCTGTTTCTTTGTCTCATGGCTTTGTTCTGGCCTTCTGCCTGCCCCTCCCTCTGTCTCCATCTCTCCCTTCCAGATCCCAAGCTCTGCCCAATTCCTCTGACCCCCAATGGGCACCTGGACCCCAGTCTCCCCCTGGGTGGACATCTGGGCCCCGCTGGGGCTGCAGCATCTGCTCGCCTGTCGCTGCAGCCGGACCCTATGCTGGTGGCCCTGGGCTCCCGCAAGAGCAGCGTCATGTCGCTGGGGAGGGTGAGCTACGACCAGCGTTCCCTGGTGAGTCCTTGTGGGGGGCTCTGGGTGGCTGCCCCCTGATGGGTGTATGCGAGGGACCTGGGGAGAAGTGCCTGCCAGTCCAGCTTCAGGCTGTTACCCAGGCTTAGGGCACCAGAGCGTCTAGCAGGACCCAGGCGGGGATCATGTCTGTTGCATTTCTGGGTTCCCAGTGTCAGGGTGGGACCAGGCATCAAGGAACGAACGAACGAACAAACGAGCGAACGAACGAACGAATGAGGCCAGTGGGTCTGGTGTGGAGAATGGGGTTTTTACCTTGGCACCAATGTGCAGGGTAAAGAACTGGGTTTGGTGGGTCAGGCAGACCTGAGCTTGAATCTGGCCCCTGGCACTTCCAAGCTGTGTGCCCAAGAGTAAGTTGCAGCCCCGTCTGAGCCTGTTCCCTCACCTGTAAAGAGGAAGGTGGCCCTAACTGGCTGTACCTTCCTCGCAGGAAGTGGGGTGGAGGGAGGAGATGGAACCACACGGTAGACACGCCCACACGTCTGTGGCTGCGGATGGAGTGAGAGGCTGGGTGTGGAGAGGACCCCTGCGGTCTAGCTGGTTCTGTCACCCACTGGCCAGGCTGGTGGCCCCTTTAGGGCCTCAGCGGGCCCGCAGGCTGCCTTCAGTCACAGCCATGGGTGTGTGTGGCTGGCGCTGACGGGCACCTCGGCTTCCTCCCAGTCCAGCTCCCGGAGCTCCTACTATGGGCCTTGGGGCCGCAGCGGGGCCTGGGCCAGCCGCCGCTCCAGCTGGAACAGCCTCAAACACAAGCAGCCGTCGGCGGAGCACGAGTCCCTGCTCTCTGCTGAGCGTGGTGGCGGGGTTCGGGCCTGCGAGGTCGCCTGTGACGAGGGGCTGCCGCGGGCCGCGCCCCTGCACGCCCCACATGCCCACCACGTGCATCACGGTCCCCACCCGATGCACCGTCACCGCCACCACCGTCGGACGCTGTCCCTCGACACCAGAGACTCGGTGGACCTGGCCGAGCTGGGGCCCGCTGTGGGCCCCCACCCCCGGGCAGCCTGGAGGGCAGCAGGCCTGGCCCC